>NW_026469956.1:0-12528 GCF_026875155.1 Cherax quadricarinatus | reverse complement strand
TATGAAAACAAAACCATAAAGAAAATAAAATTATGAGAATGCCCCGTCCAGAAAAATGAAATTGGGACGGGAACCCCTTTCAGCAAAATGGAATATGATGGGGGAACCCCGCCCCAAAACAATGAATGTGAAGGGAAAACCCGTCAATAACAATGAATATGACGGGAAAAACCGTACAGAACAATGAAATTTTGACAGGGAAACCCGTCCTTAACAATGAAATATGAGAAGAAAACCCGTCCAGAACAATGAAATGTGAGAGAGAAACATGTCCAGTAGAATGAAATATGGCAGGAAAACCTGTCCAGAACAATGAAATATGACAGGGAAACCCGTCCAGAACAATGAAATATGACAGGGAAACCGTCCAGAACAATGAAATATGGCAGGAAAACCTGTCCAGAACAATGAAATATGAGAGGTAAACCCGTCCAGAACAATGAAATATGAGAAGGAAACCCGCCCAGAACAATGAAATATGACAGGGAAACCCGTCCAGAACAATGAAATATGATAGGGAAACCCGTCCAGAACAATGAAATATGATAGGGAAACCCGTCCAGAACAACGAAATATGAGAAGGAAACCAGTCCAGAACAGTGAAATATGAGAGGGAAACCCGTCCATAACAATGAAATATGAGAAGGAAACCCGTCCAGAACAATGAAATATGAGAAGGAAACTCATCAAGAACAATGAAATATAAGAGGGAAACCCGTCCAGAACAATGAAATATGACAGGGAAATCCGTCCAGAACATGAAATATGACAGGGAAACCCGTCAAGAACAATGAAATATGACATGGAAACCCGTCCAGAACAATGAAATATGACAGGGAAACCAGTCCAGAAGCATGCGATATGAAACAATGAAATATGGCAGGGAAAGGTCTCCAGAACAATGAAATATGAGAAGGAAACCCGTCCAGAAGAATGAAATGTGACAGGGAAACCAGTCCAGAACAATGAAATATGAGAGGAAAACCCGTCCAAACAATGAAATATGACAGGTAAACCCGTCCAAAACAATTAAATATAACAGTGAAACCCGTCCATAACAATGAAATATGAGGAGGAAACCAGTCCAGAGCAATGAAATACGCGAAGGAAACCCGTCCGGAACAATGAAATATGAGAGGGAAACCCGTCCAGAAGAATGAAATATGAGAAGGAAACCCGTCCGGAACAACGAAATATGGCAGGGAAACCCGTCCAGAACAATGAAATATGACAGGGAAACCCGTCCAGAACAATGAAATATGAGAAGGAAACCCTTCCTGAAAACAATATGAAAAAATTACAGGGGAACCCGTCCAGAACAATGAAATATGACAGGGAAACTCGTCCTGAACAATGGAATATGAGAAGGAAACCCGTCCAGGACAATAAAATATGAGAAGGAAACCCGTCCATAACAATGTAATATTAGAAGGAAACCACCAGAGCAATGAAATATGACAGGTGGAAAACCCGTCATAACATGAAATATGAGACAAGGGTGAAACCCGTCCATAACAATGAAATATGAGAAGGAAACCCATCCAGAAACAATGAAAGATGGTGAAGGAAAACTCTTCAAAAACAATGAAAATATGAGAGGGAAACCCGTCCAGAACAATGAAATATGGAAGAGGAAACCCGTCCAGACAGTGAAATGCCATTTTGCTTGACAGGGAACCCGTCCAGAAACAATGAAATATGAAAGGGAACACAGGCGGTGAAACGAGTACAGAACCATGCGATTATGAAGGGAAACCGTCCGAACATGAAGTATGACAGGCAACCCGTATTATAAAGAATGAAATATGACAGGAAAAACGGCGTGGCAGAACATGCAATATGTCAGAGAAACGTTGAAAACAATGAAATATGCCAGGAAACCTCTCCAGAGCATTAAATATGAGAAGGAAAAACAGTCAGAAGAATGAAATGGGACAGGGAAAACCAGTCAAGAGCAATTGAAATAGGCAGGGAAACCGTCCAGAACAATTTAAAATATGGACAGGGAAACATGTCCAGAAGAATGAAATATGAGAGAGAAATCCGTCCAAAACAAATGAAATATGAGAAGGAAACCGACAAGAAACAAATGAAATATGAGAAGAAAATCCGTCGAACAATGAAATATGACAGGGACAACGTTCAGAACAATGAAATATGAGATCGAACTCGTCCAAGAACATGAAATATGACAGGGGAAAAACCCGTCCAGAACAATAGAAACATGACAGGTAAACCAGTCCAGAAACAATGAATGTGAGAGTGAAACCCGACCAGAACAATGAATATGAGAAGGAAACCTGGTCCAGAACAAACGAAGTATGACGAGAGAAAACTGTCCAGAAGAATGAAGTATGACAGGGAAATCAGTCCAGAAGAATGAATATGACGGGAAACTCGTCCAGAACAATGAAATATGAGAAGGAAACTCGTCAAGAACAATGAAATATGAGAGGGAAACCCGTCCAGAACAATAAAATATGACAAGGAAACCCGTCCAGAACAATGAAATATGAGACAGGTAACCCATCCATAGAAGAAATATGAAGGGAAAACTCGTCCAGAACAATGAAACATGACAGGGAAAACTATAGTCCAGAACCCTGCGATAGAGAAGAGCAACCGTTATAAAAGAATTGAAATTGACAGCGAAACGCGTCCAGAACAATGAAATATGACAGGAAAACCCGTCCAAAACAATGAAATATGACAGGAAAACCCGTCCAAAACAATGAAATATAACAGTGAAACGCGTCCACAACAAAGAAATATGAGAAGGAAACCCGTCCAAAATAATGAAATACGCGAAGGAAACCCGTCCAAAACAATGAAATATGAGAATTAAACCCGTCCAGAACAACGAAATATGACAGGGAAACCCGTGCAGAACAATGAAATATGAGAGGGAAACCCGTCCAGAACAATGAAATATGACACGTAAGCCCGTCCTGAACAGGGAAATATGACAGGGAACCCCATCCAGAAGAATGAAATATTACAGGGAAACCCCTCCAGAACAATGAAATATGACAGGAAAACACGTCCAGAACAATGAAAATTGAGAAGGAAACCCGTCCAGAATAATGAAATATGAGAGGGAAACCCGTCCAGAACAATGAGATATGAGAAGGGAAACATTCCAGATCCATGATATAATACAGGGGAATCCGATGCAGAACATGAAATATGACACGGCAAAAACCAGTCAGAAACAGTGATATTTGACCATGAAAAACCGGTCAAGAATCATGAATATGAAATGGAAACCTGTCCCAGGACATGAAAATTGAGAAGGAAACCCGTCCAGAACACCGGAAATTGAGAAGGAAACCCGTCCAGAACAGGAATATGATAACGAAACCCATCAAGAACAATGAATATGAGAAGGAAACCCATCAAGAACATGAAATATGGAAGGAAACCCGTCCAGACATTGAAATATGAGAAATATAACCCGTCCAGAAACAATGAGATATGAGAGGGAAAAGCGTCCAGAACAACGAAATATGACAGGAAACCGGTCCGAACAAAGAAATATTGAGGAAACCCGTACAGAACGTTATATATGACACAGAAACCTGTCCGGAACAATGGATTATGACAGGGAAACCGTCCAGAACAATGAAATATGACAGGGAAACCCGTCCAGAACAATGAAATATGACAGTAAAACCCGTCCAGAACAATGAAATATGAGAAAGAAACCCGTCCAGAACAATGAAATATGAGAGGAAACCCGTCCAGAACAATGAAATATGAAGGATGGAAACCCGTCCAGAACATGAAAGTCTGAGAGAGAACTCGTCTAGAAAAATGAAATACGATAGGGAAACCGCGTCCAGAAACAATGAAATGTGACAGGGAAACCCTTCAAGAACAATGAAATATGACAGGGAAAAACCCGTCCTTAACAATGAAATATGAGAAGAATATTCCGTCCTGAACATTTGAAATGTGAGAGAGAAAAATGATCCAGAAGAACGAATATGACAGGAGGAAAACTGTCCGAACAATGAAATATGACAGGGAAACACTGTCTAGAGAACAATGAAATATGACAGGGAAACGTTCCAGAACCATGAAATATGACAGGGTAAACCCGTCAGAGAACAATGAGGAAATATGAGAAGGAAACTCTCCCAGAACAATGAAATATGAGAATTAAACCCGTCCAGAATTATGAAATATGACAGGGAACCCGTCCAGAACAATGAAATATGATAGGGAAACCCGTCTAGAACAATGAAATATGACAGGGAAACCCATCTAGAGCAACGAAAAATGAGAAGGAAACCCGTCCAGAACAATGAAATATGAGAGGGAAACCCGTCCATAACAATGAAATATGAGAAGGGAAAAAAGCCAGAACAATGAAATATGACAGTGAAACCCGTCCAGAAACAATGATTGTGAGAAGGAAAACTAATCAAGAACATGAAATACGGACAGGGAATACCTGTCCAGAACAATGAAATATGACAGGGAAATCCGTCGGAGCAATGAAATATGACAGGGAAACCCCGTCCAGAAACAATGAAATTGACAGGGAAACCAGTCCAGAACCATGGCGATATTGACACGGAAACCGTCCAGAACAATGAAATATGACAGGGAAACCCGTCCAGAGCAATGAATTATGGATAGGGAAACCCGTCCAGAGAATGAAATATGACAGGGAACCCGTCAGAACAATGAAATATAGAAGGAAACTCGTCAAGAACAATGAAATAGACAGGGAAACCCGTCCAGATGATGAAATATAGAATGAAACTCGTCAAGAACAATGAAATATGACTAGGGAAAAACCGTCCAGAGCAATGAAATATGGATAGGGAAACACCGCTCCAGGAGGAATGAAATATGACAGGGGAAACTCGGCCAGACAATGAAATATAAGAAGGAAACTCGTCAAGGAAACAATAGGGAAAATTGACAGGGAACCCGTCCAGGCAATGGAATATGATAGGGAAACCCGTCCAGAAGAATGAAATATGACAGGGTAACTCGGCCAGAACAATGAAATATAAGAAGGAAATCGTCAAGAAACAATGAAATATTACAGGGAAACCCGTCCAGAAGAATGAAATATGACAGGAAAACCCGTCCAGAACAAAATGAATATGAGAAGGAAACTCGTCAAGAACAATGAAATATGACAGGGAAACCCGTCCAGAACAATGAAATATAAACGGGAAAACCCGTCCAGAACAATGAAATATGCAGTGAACACCGTCCGAAAACAATGAAATATGACAGGGTGAAAAACCATGCGATATGACAGGGGGAAACCGTCAAGACATGCAATATGACAACGGAAAACCGATCAGAAACAGTGAAATTTGACAGACAAACCAAATAAAAGAAAGAAATATGACAGGAAAACGCGTCCAGAACAATGCAATATGACAGGGAAACCGATCAGAAAATGAAATATGGCGGGAAACTCTCCAGAACAATGAAAATTGAGAAGGAAACCAGTCCATAACAATAAATATGAGAAGTTAGCCCGACTGATCAATGAAATATGAGAGGAAACAGTCCAGAACAATGAAAATATTGAGAAGGAAACCGTCCAGAAAAACGAAAGAATGGACAGGGAAAGCCGTCCAGAAACAATGAATATTACAAGAAACCCGTCCAGAACAATGAAATATGAGAAGGAAACCGTCCCAAAGAACAATGAAATATGAGAAGGAAAACTATATCCAGGAACAATGAAATATGAGAGGGGAAACCCGTCCAGGAATTAATGAAATATGACAGGGAAACCGTCCAGAGCATTGATTATGAAGGAAAACCCGTCCAGAACAATGAAAATATTACAGGTGAGCCCATCCTGAATAATTTGATGTGACAGGGAAACCAGTCAAGAACAATGTAAATATGACAGGAAACCGTCCAGAACAATGCAAATATTGAAAGGGAAACCCGTCGACAATAATGAATCATGACACGGAAACCAGTCCATAATGAAATATGAGAAGAACCCGTCCAGAACAATTTGAATATTAGAAGGAAACCCTTCCAGCACATTGAATTATGAGAGGGAAACCCGTCATAACAATGAAATATGAGAGGAAAACCAGTCCAAAACAAGAAATATGACAGGAAAGACCCGTCCAGAGGCAATGAAAATATGACAGGAAACCCGTCCAGAACTTACAATGAAATTGAGAGGGGAAACCCGTCCAGAACAACGAATATGACAGGGAATTCTCGTCCGGTGACAGTGTGAAATATGACAGGGAAACCGTCCAGGACAATGAAATTATGACAGAGGAAACCCGTCCAGGACATGGAAATATGAGGAATGATAACTCGTCAAGAACAATGAAATATGACAGGGGAAACCCCGTCCAGAACAATGAAATATGCAGGGAAACACCCGTCCAGAACAATGAAATATGACTGGGAAACCCGTTTTAATAAAAAAGAATGAAATATGACAGGGACCCAAGGAAACGTTCGAATATGCATATATTGACACGGGAACCGTTCAGAACAATGAAATATGACAGGAAACCCGTCCCAAAGCAATTGAAATATGACAGGAAAATCCGTCCTAACAATGAAATGTGTTCGCATCGCTATTGGGCCGTGCGGACGTGACTGGTGCAGTAGCTCTGATTGGTTGGCTTTTGCGCAGTGTTAAACGTTGTACTAGGCTCTGTGTAGATCTGTTTGCTCGCTCTCTAGAATTGAAGCAATGATGCCCTCCATCGAGCAACTTTACGAACAGCTTAAGGAAGAATTCGAGGTTGGCGAATATGGAAATTCGGCGACTGGACGCCAGGGAAACAAAAAGATTCGTAGTAGTCCTCTGTTTTGAGTCCTCAGGTCAAGAAGGGAAAAATGGTAGTGGTTGGACAGCAGGGAAAGAAGTTGACGATCAAGAAGACGAAATGGAAGGTTGAAACGAATGAGAAGAAAGAGTCTTGCCGTGGGAAACTGTTGTGGAAACATCTAATACATTCTCAGAGTGCTACCGCCAAATGGTGAGTCGACTACTGGGAACGTTCACGACGAACGACACCAAGGAAGGTACGAATATTTTTGTTGTTGGGGTAGCCAAGTTAGGTATATGGATAGGGCGTTCCCTTTGCCTTGAAAAGGACAGGATAGGAGACAGAGAGTTTGGCTTTCCTGGGGCTGGATGGAGGATATTGTTTGCCGTCTGGATGACATCATGAGAGGTTAAAAAAAAAACGGGAGCAATCCTATTATCTGTCTCAGTGCTGGAGGCAACGATGTTGGCTGACGTAGGAAGTGAAGACCTGATTAGCAGGTATAGGTCTGCAACTAGAAATAATTAGGAGTAAGGGTGGGAACCCACTCATCTCTTCATATGTGGTATTTTGCCAAGGAGGGGAGTTGGAAATGAAAGGTTGTTCCAGGCAAAATGGTGTCAATTGCTGGCTGGACGAATACTTGTAAGGGAAAATGCGGATAACTTTCATTGACAACTGGGACCTCTTCTATGGCAGAAAATGACATGATATGCCGGGATGGGGTTTTTTTAGGGTTCACTTATCTAGGTTTGTGGGGGGGGGCACTGGCAACTGCAGTGGAGGGAGCAGTTAGGCTTTAAAATAGGATAGTTAGTGGTATGGGTTTAGGCAGGAAAAAACAGTGAAGTCTCAGTTGTAGTAATATTACGAGTTCTAGGGGACTGTTAATATAACGAACGAGGGTAGATATTCGAAAAGCCAGGGACCTTGGGTGATAAGACAGTAATAGGTTTAGTAGAAAAATAGAGAAATGAGCAGGAAGGGTTAAAGAGAAAGGAGAGTCCTTTCAATGTTTATTATGCTAATTGCCGTATAGTGCTAGGAATAGATGGACGATTTGAGATTAGTTGCTAGTGCAGGGTAACATTGATGTATTTGCCTTAACTGAGACGTGGTTTATTCAAAAAGTCGGGACATGCCTACGGAATGTCATATTCAGGGTTTTAAATTGTTCCAAGAAGATAGAAGTATTGGGAGGGAGGGGGGCGTGGCATTGTATGTTCCGAGATCGCTTGAACTGTTGCATAAAAAACGGGTATTAATTAAGTCTGAAGTAACACATTACAGAGTTGTTTGGATAGAATTTTCAGATGGGCATGGAAAAATGATTTTAGGAGTGATATACGATCCCCCAAACTTTAGATAGGGACCAAGGGAAATACTATGGGGGAAATGTTAAGGCCCAAGGAACGATAAATTGTAGTAATTCTAGAGACTTTACTTTAGTCATGTTGATGGGAATTTATTGACCTGGGAATACTTTAGATCTTACGACTTCTTACAAGTATTTCAGGATTGTTTTTTTTTGAAGCAGTTTGTGACAGAAACCTACAAGGGAAATAACCTGCTTGACCTTAGTTATGGCACATAAACATGATCCCTTGTATAATAATTTAGAAATTTCAGAGGAACTCCCCCGGGTGCTAGCGACCACAAATCAATTACATTAGCATGATGGAAGGACGATAGTAAGCGATAATAGTAACAGTACCCAGATTTTCGTTAGCAGATTACGATTGGGCTTAGAGAACACTTATCATCTGTTGATGGGGTTAAACGAAGTGGTGCTATCAATATCCAGTTTTCTGAACACTATACATGTGCTCAAAGAGGCGTTTTATCCACATAAAGAAATTAGATCCCGAATACGAGAAATGACCCAAAATGGATGTAATAGGCTCAAATATCTACTAGGGCATAAGAAAGGAATTTATAGGGTATCAAGGTTGAGGGTCATCTTATGAATCAGTTTATTGACATAAGAGGGACATTAAAAAAAGGGGATAAGAAAAGTAAAGGGACTTTGCTAGGGATTCTAAAAAACTTAACCCAAAAACAATTTCCCAGGGTATATAGAAACAAAGTTTAGAGATAAGATAGGTTTCCCCTTAAAAATAACTATGGCACCTTACTGACAAAAGAGAGTGAATGTGCTTGATTTTAAATAATTATTTTCTATCAGTTTTTACACAGGAAGACACTAACAATATTCCAGTAATTTATTTTTACAGTGGGCTAGAGAAGAAGATAAATTATGTAACATCACAGTCACTAGTGAGATGGTTGTGAAGCAGAAGACAGACTGAAGCATAATAAGTCGGCCGGGTCCTGATGAGGTTTTTTTCAGGGTTCTTAAGGGAATGCAAATGGAAACTCTGTGAACATTAACTATATTTTTAATTTATCTCTTCAAACAGGTGTAGTGTTGATATGTGGAAGATGGCTATGTAATTCCTATTTTTAAAAGGGGAAAGTCGTTACCGTCAAATTACCGCCCATAAAGCCTGACCTCAATTGTAGGCAAATTACTAGAGTCAATTATAGAGAGATTATAGAAGCCATCTCGATAAGCATAGCTTGATTTAATGATACTCAGCTGGATTCACAACGAGGCCGGTTTTGTCTACTAATTTTATAACTTTCTTCAGTAAAGCCTTTGAGGCTGTTGACCACAATAAAGAATTTGATATTATTTACTTAGATTTTAGTAAAGGCTTTGATAGGTTCCGCACCATAGACTTGTTAAAGAAAGTTGCAGCTCATGGATTGGAGGAAGAGTGCTCTCGTGGATCGAGTCTATGGCTACTGCAGGAAGCAGAGAGTGTCCATAAATGGGAGGTTAAATCCGAGTGGGATCTGTAACAAAGTGGGTTCCACAGGGATCAGTCTTGATGAGGGAATTACAGTGTGATGAAGCAAATTCGCGTGACACCAAAGATAGTAGGATAAATTTATTTCAAAAGGTAGATGTTATGGAACTTCAGGAGGATTTTGAACAAACTCTATTCTTGGTCTGAAAAGTGGCAGATGCAGTTCAATGTAGATAAATGCAGGTTCTGAAGCTTGGGAGTGCCCATAAACCCTAGTACTATAAGTTAAATGATGTAGAACTTATTCATAAGATTGCGAAAAGGAACTTGGGGCGGTTATGGTGGAGCAGACAACCTTAAACCAAGACAGCAATGCCAAGCGTTACGTATAAAGGCAAATAGATTACTGGGGATTTATATCAAGAAGGTGTAAGCAACAGAAGACCAGGGTCATACTGCAGCTTTATAAAATGTCATTAGTAAGGTCTCACCTAGATTTATGCGCTCAGTTCTGGTCTCGTATTACAAAATGGACATAAATTCGTTAGAAAACATTCAGCGTTAGGATGATAAATTAATACATTTGGCATTAGAAATCATCCTTATCAAGAAAGATTGAAGACTCTTAAGTTTACATTCACTTGTCTAGACGAAGATGAGGGGAGAGACCTGATCGAAGTGTATAAGTGGAAGATAGGTATTAATAAAGGGGATATTATAAGGTCTTGGAGGATTGTTCTCTCCAATGAGAGAACCCGCAGTAATGGATTTCAAATTAGATAAGTTTAGATTTAGAAAGGAATCATAGGAAAGTATGGGTTGGAAATATGGGTGTTGATGAGTGGAAACAGTCTACCTAGTTGGGTTATTGAGGCTAGAAACTTTGGGTAGTTTCAAATCTAGGTTGGATAAATACATGATGGGAGGGTTGGATTGGAGTGTAACTTTCACATTTCAGAGCTTATTTTCTTTGAGTGGCATTGAAAATTGGGTTGGCAAATGTTTTGTTAGGGGATGAATTGTTATAGGACTTGGCTATAGTATGGGCCAGAGGCCTCCTGGCAGTGTTCCTCTTTCTTGTGTTCTTGTGTTGTGTGAAATATAACAGTGAAACCCGGCCATAACAATGAAATATGAGAAGGAAAACCGTCCTGGATCACGAAAATATGAGAAGGAAACCCGTCCAGAACAATGAAATATGCGAAGGAAACCCGTCCAGAACAATGAAATATGAGAAGGAAACCCGTCCAGAACAATGAAATATGAGAAAGAAACCCGTCCAGAACAACGATATATGACAGGGAAACCCGTCCAGAACAATGAAATATGAGAAAGAAACCCGTCCAGAACAACGATATATGACAGGGAAACCCGTCCAGAACAATGGAATATGACATCCAGAACATGTGTACCAGACTGCGTACCAGGACGTGTGTACCACACTGTGTACCAGGACATGTGTAGCAGACTGTGTATCAACACATGTGTTCCAGACTATGTACCAGGACATGTGTACCAGACTGTGTACCAGGATATGTGTACCAGACTGTGTGCAAGGACATGTGTACCAGACTGTGTACCAGGACATGTGTGGCAACACACAGTCGAACTGGCCAGGTTGTGGCAACACACAGTCGTACCGGCCATGTTGTGGCAACACACCGTCGTACTGGACCAAGTATGATGGCAACACACAGGTATGGCAGTTGGGCAACACAGTGTATGCAGGTTGTGGCAACACACAGTCGTACTGGCCAGGTTGTGGCAACACACAGTCGTACTGGCCAGGTTGTGGCAACACACAGTCGTACTGGCCAGGTTGTGGCAACACACAGTCGTACTGGCAAGTTTGTGGCAACACACAGTCGTACTGGCCAAGGTTTTGGCAACACAAGTCCACTGGCAGTTGGAACATATTCGTACTGGCAAGTTTGTGGCAACACACAGTCGTACTGGCCAGGTTTTGGCAACACACAGTCCTACTGGCAAGGTTGTGGCAACATATTCGTACTGGCCCAGTTGTTGCAACACACAGTCGTACGGTCCAGGTTGTGGCAACACACACTCGTACTGGCCAGGTTGTGGCAACACACAGTCGTACTGGCCAGGTTGGGGCAACACAAAGTCGTACTGGCCAAGTTGTGGCAACACACAGTCGTTCTGGCCAAGTTATGGCAACACACAGTCGTACTGGCCAGGTTGTGGCAACACACAGTCGTACTGGCCAGGTTTTGGCAGCACACAGTCGTACTGGCCAGGTTGTGGCAACACATAGTCGTACTGGCCAGGTTGTGACAACACACAGTCGTACTGGCCAGGTTGTGGCAACACAGCCGTACTGGCCAGGTTGTGGCAACACACAGTCGTACTGGGCAGGTTGTGGCAACACCCAGTCGTACTGGCCAGGTTGTGGCAACACAGTCGTAGTGGCCTGGTTGTGACAACACACAGTCGTACTGGCCAGGTTGTGGCAACACACAGTCGTACTGGCCAGGTTGTGGCAACACACAGTCGTACTGGCCAGGTTGTGGCAACAGTCGTACTGGCCAGGTTGTTGCAGCACACAGTCGTACTAGCCAGGTTGTGGCAACACAGTCGTACTGGCCAGGTTGTGACAACACACAGCCGTACTGGCCTGGTTGTGGCAACACAGTCGTACTGGCCAGGTTGTGGCAGCACACAGTCGTGCTGCCCAGGATGTGGCAACACAGACGATCTGGCCAGGTTGTGGCAACACAGTCGTGCTGGCCAGGTTGTGGCAACACAGTCGTATTGGCCAGGTTGTGGCAACACAGTCGTACTGGCCAGGTTGTGACAACACACAGCCGTACTGGCCTGGTTGTGGCAACACACAGCCGTACTGGCCAGGTTGTGGAACAGTCGTTGGCCAGTTTGGCAACACAGTCTTTTGGGCCCATTTTGTAAAACAA
>NW_026469955.1:0-11635 GCF_026875155.1 Cherax quadricarinatus | reverse complement strand
GTGGCTCTTCAAAAAAATTCATTTTGATCTTCGACTCTCAGTCTGGTTAGCGGCTTGCAAAAAAACATGAGTCATTTTTGGGACTTGAGTAGCTCACTCATTTCCTTGCTGTCATCTGTGTGGGAAACCCATCTTGTTTAAGTAGGGGCCCAATACTGGACGTTGTTTCCGATTTTGAATTTGGCATAGGAGAAGAAATACTTTGGGTTTCTTTCTTTTTCATTTATGGCTTTTATTTCTTTCCCCGATTCCTACTCCTAAAGGATTTTTTTAGCTTAAGTTCAATGCTTGCTATTTCTCTGACCAGTGTCTCCCTACGCATTTCAGATATATTGATCTCTTTTAGCCACTCTGTTATTCTTTTCCATCGCCTGTAAAGGGAGCGCCTGCCCTCTTTCTTTTTTACATCTACTCCTCCCTTTTTCTTAGAGGAATAAGCCTTGTGCATACATCGAGTGCCACCGATTAATCTTTTTCTAGGCATAAGTTGGGGTCTGTGTTGCTTAGTATATCTTCCCAGCTTATATCGGTTAGGACTTAGTTTGCTTGGTCCCACTTTATGTTTTGTTATTGAAGTTAAATTTTGGGTGAATGCTCCCTCGTGACTAATCTCATTATGTCGGTCTGGGCCCGCGCTTTACATGTCTGAACCTCAATTATGTTGTGATCTGAGTATATTGTTTTTTGATATGGTGACATTTCTTATCAGATCATCATTGTTAGTGAAGATGAGGTCTAGTGTATTCTCCAGTCTAGTAGGCTCTATTTTTTGCTGTTTAAATTGAATTTTGTGCAGAGATTTAAAAGCTCGCGTGAGTGTGAGTTTTCATCAGAGCTGCCCCCTGGTGTTTTTTTACTGCAACAATATTTTTGCTATATTCCTCCATTTTAGGTGCCTTAAGTTGAAATCCCCAGGAGAAAGATGTTGGGGTGCAGGAGCTGGAAGATTTCCAGACAGTGGTCAATTTTTTAACAGCTGTTCCTGGAATTGCTGGGATGTTGCATCCGGAGGCTTGTAGACTACCTTTAATGACTAGGTTTTGGTTCTCGACCTTTACTGCTAAAACTTCCACTACATCATTTGAGGCATTTAGCAGTTCTGTGCAAACAAGTGACTCTGCAATGTACAGGCCAACCCCCCCCCCCCTTTTGCCTGTTCACTCTGTCCCCATCTGTTAGGTTGTAACCTGGGATCTATATTTCGTTGTCCAAGTGATCCTTTATGTGGGGCTCAGTGAAAGCCGCGAACATTGCCTTGCCTCTGCAAGCAGTCCCACGGATGAAAGGTATTTTGTTGTTTTTTTGCTGGCTTTAGACCCTGTATATTTGCAAAGAAGAATGTATCGGAACTGGTGGTATTGTTGGTACTGGGGGGGGATTTTTTTTCCGGCATTAGTATCTGTATCTGTTGGTTTGGAGTGGAGGCCATCGACTGTGGTTCCACTCCAGGAATGACTGGATTTGGTGTACAATTTCTGCCATTTCCTGCCCTTTTTTTTTCTTCCTGGGACTAAAAAACCTCTCCCTCTTGAGTGGCTGTGGCTACCCAGGTTTTCCCATGGCCTGGATGTTTTGTATCTTTTTGTCCCCTTTAGATGGCTACACTGTCTCCCAGGACAGCATCTCCAGCTTCACCATTACTGTCTTTCCTGTACTGAAGAGGTACACAGTTCAGGGTGAAAAAGCTTACAGGAAGGGAGTTTGCATTTTCCTGTTGTCATATGGGCATGGCATTTTCTAGGGTGGTCATAGTTGCACGTCCCATCTGTTTTTCCAGATTTCCCATGCCAGCAGATACCGAGTGCATAGTATGTGCACAGGCTTGGTTTTCCCTTTGCCTTGGGTTTCTGTGACGTATTCCCTGTTGGTGCATGTTTTCCCCGTCTTTCTTTTATCCTCCCCAGCACCAACAATGGAGCTCCCACCAGTTGTTTTTGGTAATATATCCTCACTATTGCTAGTGGAGTCCTCTTGTTTGCTATTTCCTGTGGTATTTCTAGTTTGCAATATTGGTTTTATCTTATCTTTGACTACACTTGTTTCCCTACTATAGCTCCTGTCCCCTATGAGGTCATTTATATGTATTCCTTCCTGCGTATAATTCCCGACTACCTGGACAAAATCTCCAGCTTCACCATTACTGTCTCCCAGGACAGCATCTCCAGCTTCACCATTACTGTCTCCCAGGACAGCATCTCCAGCTTCACCATTACAGTCTTTCCTGTACTGAAGAGGTACACAGTTCAGGGTGAAAAAGCTTACAGGAAGGGAGTTTGCATTTTCCTGTTGTCATATGGGCATGGCATTTTCTAGGGTGGTCATAGTTGCACGTCCCATCTGTTTTTCCAGATTTCCCATGCCAGCAGATACCGAGTGCATAGTATGTGCACAGGCTTGGTTTCAGTTTGCCTTGGGTTTCTGTGACTGTATTCCCTGTTGGTGCATGTTTCCCTGTCTTACTTCTATCCTCCCTAGCACCAACAATGGAGCTCCCACCAGTTTTTTTTGGTAATATATCCTCACTATTGCTAGTGGAGTCCTCTTGTTTGCTATTTCCTGCATATTTCTAGTTTGCAATATTGGTTTTATCTTATCTTTGACTACACTTGTTTCCTACTATAGCTCCTGTCCCTATGAGTCATTTATATGTATTCCTTCCTGCGTATAATTCCCGACTACCTGGACAAAATCTCCAGCTTCACCATTACTGTCTCCCAGGACAGCATCTCCAGCTTCACCATTACTGTCTCCCAGGACAGCATCTCCAGCTTCACCATTACTGTCTCCCAGACAGCACCTCCAGCTTCACCATTACTGTCTCCCAGGACAGCACCTCCAGCTTCACCATTACTGTCTCTCAGGGTAGCACTATCAGCCCCACATTTACTGACTACCAGGACATCATCTCCAGCCTTACAGTTTCTGACTACATGGCCAGTATCAAGGGCAGTACCATTCAGCCCAGACTTTTTATGTTCCCATCTGTTGTAGAAAGCTTCCAGGTTTTCTATGAAAGCAGCTTTGATGTTGACCTCTTTTAATACCCTTGTGATTTTAGTCCACAGATTTATCTCATTTGGGCATACCCAAAAACACTTCCCTGTTTTAATACTGCTTGTAGCTAGTTCTTGGATATCTGCACAAGGGGCGTGACACCAATTTCCACAAAAATGACAATTTATGCATGTGGAAGCCCGTTTGTTTGACTGACCACAGACTACACACAGCTTCATAATGATTTGAATGGTTGATTTACTGCAATTCTACTAGCAACCTCTTGAATATTCTATTAATAACCTCCTTAAATGAAGCTCTAGCTATTTGTATTTCTGTTTCTAACTGTTTTTGTATATTGGACAGCTTACCGTGCACGTTCCTGGTATATATTTAATGTTTGTTTTATAAGGGCGCCTACAACCCCATCCGTTTACAGTCTGCTTTATTGTCCAACGAAACCGTTTGAAACCAGTCCAGGGTTCGGACCAGTCAAGGGTTCGGACTAGTCGATCTGATCTGATCAGTGGGTGACTGTGAACTGGAAAGCAAAGCCTTCCTGAAAACCAACAATGATCAAAAGAAAACAAAATGGCTGAAGCAGTCTTCACCTGATTGCATGAAAGCTGCTTGCCCCAACAATAGTCAACTAAAGTAAAGAACTGTATGGTATGCATGTTTTTGTATATTCTAATCTCCCTTAAGCCATACAATGTATCCCATTGAAGCATCTAACTTCTGGAATAATGGACCTTACTGCTTAACTATTTTATTAAAACCAACGATTACACTGGGTATTAACCCTTTGACTGTTTACGCCATATAAATACGTCTTATGCGCCACTGTTTCTGACATTTATATACTCATAAATTCTAGCGCCTTCAAATCAAGCAGGGGAAACCTGGTAGGCCCACATGTGAGAGAATGGGTCTGTGTGGTCACTGTGCACCACATAAAAAAAATCCTGCAGCACACAATGCGTAATGAGAAAAAAAAATGACTGTTTTTTTGGATTAAAACGCCGACTTTGAGGTGTATTTTCGTATATTATTTATCGTTGTATTCTTGTTTTCATGGTCTTAGGTGATAAAATGGAAAACAAATTACAGAAATAGAGATGATTTTCATTACTTTCACAATGAAAACGGCCTTGAAACTGAGCTCAAAGTAGCGGAAATGTTCGACTTTTACCAATGTTCAGGAGTAAGCAAATCACACCACACGTCCAATACACGTCAACTGGGGAGTCTAATATTCTTTCACTAGTGCACTGATATTATTTATACCATTTTTAAAATAATGCAGTAGTCTGCATACCAGTAAATTTTGTATTTTTTTGTATGAATAAAAAATCAAAATAGAAAGCAATAGTAATATAAGAGGGCCTAGAGATGTGACTAATGAATAGAGGATATGTCATTTTAGTGCCAAGAATGTCTACCTTGTTTATTCTGGACTCCATTTTGAAATTGGCATCTTTTTTGATTTGCATGAAATTGGCCAAATTGCCAATTTCTGACCACTTTATTGGGTAGTTCAGATTGGTAAATGGGCGGTTTCTTGTACTCAACTGATAGATAAAATGGAGTTCTAAAGAAATAGCTATGAGTTTGGTCAACTGGAACAACAGAATTGGCTAAAAACAGGACTAAAATTCGGCGAAATCGCCGATACATATATGTCGCCGAGACCGCTAACTTCGCGACAGCGTAATTCCGTGAGTTTTCAACCAAATTTCGAACTTTTGGTGTCATTACCATCGGGAAAAGATTCTCTATCATTTCATAAGAAACAATTTTTTTTTTTTTTCAAAAATTTTGCGACATAGAATGACAGTTTCAGAAAGGGGCCTGCGACAGTCAAAGGGTTAAAGTGTATGTAGGTGCCTGGAGGTAATGGTTTTCTTGAAACATACTGTGTTTTGGCATCATTGCATTAAATTGTAGCTGCAGCTCTGAGCCCATTGCAATAACACAAACTTCTCTTATGCTGACCTTACCATGGAGGATTTTATCTAAGGCTAGACAGTTTATTTTACAAGGAATTCTGGCCAGGGCCTTGTAAATCCTATGAAAAGTCCATGATCATGCCGTCTTTCTCCAGGGCCACAGCAGACGTTTCTGTTTCCGTGCCTTTTGGTTTGTAAAGTAGGTCTCTTTAACCCCTTGACTGTCGCTACCCCCAATCCTGAAGTGTCTCCTGGTATCGCAAAATTTAAAAAAAAAAAAAAATATTTTTTCTTGTGAAATGATAGAGAATCTTTTCCTGATTGTAATGACACCAAAATCGTGAAATTTGATGGAAAACTCACGGAATTAGGCTCTCGCGAAGTTAGCGACCTCGGCAATATTTACAAATTGGCAATTTCGCCCACTTTGACCCCTATTTTCGGTTAATTCCATTGTTCCAATCGACCAAACTCATAGCTATTTCTTTAGAACTCCATTTTTTCTATCGATTGATTACAAGAAACTGCCCATTTACCGATTTCAACCACCCAATAACATGGTTAGAAATTTGCAATTTGGCCAATTTCACGAAAATTAAAAAATATGACAATTTCAAAATACAACCCAAAATGAACAATGCAGACATTCCTGGCTCTAAAATAACATTTTCTTTGTTCATCAGTCATGTCTCCAAGCACCTCTGATATTACTCTTGCTTTCTATTTTGAATTTTTATTCAAACAAAAAATAGAAGATTTACTGTTATGCAGACTACTGCAATACTGTAATAATTGTATAAATAACATCAACCCATTCATGACTGCATATTAGAATGGCTAGTTGGACATTTATTGGATAATGACATCATTTGTTTACCTTTGAACTTCGGCAAAACTCAAGCATTTCCCCTACTTTGAGCTCCATTTCCAGGTTCTTTTTAGAGTTAAATCAATCAAAATCACCTCTATTTCTATAATATGTTTTCCATTCTATCAAATGAGACCAAGAAAACGATAATACAACCATAAATACTATACAAAAATAGACCACAAAGTCGGCGTTTTAATTAAAAAAAACAGTTGGAGTTTTTTTTTTCTCATTATGCACTGCATGCTCCAGGATTTTTTTTATGTGGTGCACACTGACCACACAGACCCATTCTCTCACATGTGAGCCTACCAGCTTTCTCCTGCTTGATTTGAAGCCACTAGAATTTATGAGTATATATACGTCAAACACGGTACCTCGTAAGACGTATATATACGACCTCGACAGTCAAAGGGTTAAAGTTACCAGGTATGTAGTATTGTAGATTTCTGTCTTTATAATATTTATCAATGAGGCTCTCGTACGATTTTAAAGCTTACCTGGTTGTTATAACTGAAGTTAATTTGTAATATGTGGGATGAACCTGCGTCCCATTCTGAATATCTCTTGGAGAGATTTAGGACATTTCAAGTAAATGTAAATGACTAGAAGTCATCTGTTGGCCATTTTAGTATAACTTTGTTGGGTCATGACGTTGGTACCTGGAGTTACCTGGAGTGGCAAGAAAATTTGCCGAAGTTTTTGTTATTGAAAATTACCCATTTGCTCTTGATAAAAAGTTGCTACAAAGATTGTGGATTTGAAGAGGCTTTTAAGTATTTATTTATTTATTTATTTATTTATTTATTTATTTATTAATTTGAACATGATACAGAGAAGTACAAGGAATACAATTTTTAAAGCGCAATATGCCATTGAGTTTTTGCATAGCGTGAGATGGACATGAGGAACATCAAAGAGTGATCTGTGCCTTGTGTTATGGTCATGTGTACTGTTAAGGTTTGGGTAAGGAGATGTTTGAGGGGAGGGTTTATGTCAGAGTTAAGTGTTCTATGTATGTAGTAGGTGCAGTAATAAGTATGGATGTTTTGTATTGTGAGTAGGTTTAGAGTTTTGAATATTGGTGGAGTGTGTTGTCTGTAGTGGGAATTTGTTATCATTCTGACTGCAGCCTTTTGTTGGGTGATTAGTGGTCTGAGATGGTTTATTGTTGTTGAGCCCCATGCACAAATTCCATAGGTGAGATAGGGGTAAATAAGTGAGTGATATAGGGCCAGGAGGGCTGACTGTGGAACATAGTACTGTATCTTCGATAGTATGCCTACGGTCTTGGAAATTTTTTTGGAAATTTGTTGTATATGTGTTTGAAATTTGAGTCTATTATCAAGGTCGATTTCTAAGAATTTTCCCTCTTATAGAAATAATTTGTTTCTTAGATTTTTGAAAGGCATTTGTTTCTGTCTTACAGTTGATGAATGTGACTGTGAAGTAAGGGAAGCCATAGCCAAGAAGAGGTAGCCAGAAGCAGCGAGTCGAAATCATGGGGAGTGCAAACCTGAGGCAGCAAGTGGAAACTAGAATAGGAAGCCTGTGGAAAACTACCTGGTATGTATTATTGTTTAATTGTCAAAGTGAGGCAGATTGATGTCTTAAAAATAATTATGACTGTTATAATTGTAGTTGTTCATACGTGGGATGAACATGTGTCCTTTGTTCAATATGTGTTGGATAGGTTTAGGACATTTAAAGTAAATGTAAATGACTTCAAGTCATATGTTGGCCATTTGAATACCACTTTGTTGGATCTGGAAGGTAGTGGGAAAGTGCCATGTAAATTTGCCAAAGTGTTTGCTATTAAAAAATAAACACTCTGCCTGTGTGTGTCCCTCCCTCCTTCCCTCTGCCTGTGTGTGTGTCCCTCAACCCCACTCTGCCTGTGTGTGTCCCTCCCCCCTCATCTGCCTGTGGGTGTCCCTCCTCTCTCTGCCTGTGTGTGCCTCTCTCTCCCCCCCCTCTCTGCTTATGTGTGTGTCCCTCCCTCCCTCCCCCTCTGCCTCTGTGTGTCCTTCCCTCACCCCCTCTCTGCCTGGGTCTGTGTGTGTGTGTGTCCCTCCCTCCCTCCCCCCCTCCTCCTGCCTATATGTGTCCCTCCTCCCTCTCTGCCTATATGTGTCCCTCCTCCCTCTCTGCCTACATGTGTCCCTCCCCCCTCTCTACCTGTGTGTGTGCCCCTCAACTCCCCCCTCTGTCTATGTGTGTGTGTCCTTCCCTCCCCCCTAATTACCTAATATAATCTGATTTCTTGATACAAATTTCTTTATACATAACCCTTCTTAAATAAAAACTTGAGGCACTTCGAACACTAAACATTAGGTTCATGAGGCACTTCAAGCATTAAACTTTATATTTGGAGGCACTTCAAACACTAAACATTATGTTCAGAGGCACTTTAAACACTAAACATTATGTTCAGAGGCACTTCAAACACTAAACTTTATGTTTGGAGGCACTTCAAACACTAAACTTTATGTTTGGAGGCACTTCAAACACTAAACTTTATGTTCTGAGGCACTTTTCTATTTGACATTAAACTAATTTTGTTCTGAGGCACTTTAACAAACTTTATTTAAACTTTAATTTGTTCTGAGGCACTTTAAACATTAAACTTTATGTTCTGAGGCACTTCAAACACTAAAAACATTTATAAAATTTGGAGGCACTTCAAACACTAAACTTTATGTTCGGAGGCACTTCGAACACTAAACTTCATTTTCTGAGGCACTTTAAACACTAAATGTTGTTTAAAATAGTATGAAACACTAACAAGCTGATGAGTAAGACATGTGCAAGAGTTGAATATCTTTAATGTTGAATTATTTTGCCTACGTGGTTGGTTTCTTCAGTCAAATACAGAGAAAGGATTGTAGGCAGCAGGAATAGTGAAGAGGTAACAATGATGTAATCAGTTGATCAACCTTAGATAAATAATTTGAGGTAGTCAGTCCCTCAGCCTTTTGAAGGCTTCAGGTTCATATTGCTCCAAACCATGGACATCAACTCTTCTCCAGGCTGAGGGACTCACCATCTCAAACTATATCTCCAAGAATGATTGACTGATTACATAATCTTCACTTTGCTACTGCTCTTACTGCCTACAATCTTTTCTCTACATTTGACTGAAGAAGCTTACCAAATAGGTGAAACATTTCAACAGTAAAGGTATTCAGTTGTTGCTTGTGTGTCTTACTAAACTTTGTGATATGCGGTCATCTACTGTTTGACATATATCAGACCATCAAACACTACATGTACACACTCCTGTAGGCTCTACTCTCTCTCATGCACTCTTTTAAATCAACATTATGGTCAGCCCTTAATATAACTTACTAATGCAGGGAAGGTGATTGTTCATGCCAATTGTCTTTTTGTCCGAGTAACAGTAACAGACAATATTTGGATATAATGTAATAAGACTGCTAAACCCAAAACATAAATTTGCTGAGTGGAATTAAGTCCAAATTTTACTTATGTTGCCAACTTTAAGAATAATAGACAGTTCTAAAATTTGACAAACTTGTTGCTTCCAAGTGTTGTCGACCACAGATTTGGTGTGTCAGTAATCAGTTAAATGCTGGTGGCCTGGTGGTTAACGCTCTCGCTTCACACGGCGAGGGCCTGGGTTCGATTCCCAGCCAGAGTAGAAACATTGGACGTGTTTCTTTCCACCTGTTGTCTATGTTCCCCATCAGTAAAATGGGTACCTGGGTGTTAGTCGACTGGTGTGGGTCGCATCCTGGGACACTGACCGAATTTGCCCGAAATGCGGAGCATAACAAGGGACTTTCTATATAGTAGTATGTCATTGTTATCAGCTAGGACTGTATACCCTGTACATGTACTTGTAGTAAAATAAAGATATTATTATTATATTATTATTATTATTACTCTACACATATTTGATAACTGTTCTGTCTTATTTAACTGTATTTATCAACATCTTATTTTTTCAACAAATCTTAATCTGTACTAATCAGTAGACAAACAATTATTTTTCTTTTTCTTACAGTGCTATCAGAAGCTTATTATCAGAGAAATGCATGTACAACTTGCATTAGGTGAGAACCACATCAACATGACCCACAGCACCCAACAGGAATACTATTGATGCTGGAGATGCCAAGAAGAAAATTAAGTGTGAAACTAAGAGTGTTTCTAAGACAGGAAAATTATTACATATAATAATTCACTTGTCTTAGAAACACACTTAGTTTCACACTTAATTATCTTCTTGGCACCTCCAGTATCATTAGTATTCCTGTTAGTAGTATTCCCGTTGGGTGACGTTGCTCATTTTCAAACATTGAAAAAGAGAAGCTTTCGTTTTTCTTTTTGGGCCACCCTGATTTGGTGGGATGCCGCCTGTTTGTTGAAAGAAGAAGTTTACACTAACATATATTAAGTTAGCAATAGAACAAGGCATTAAAAAACAATAAAAGTAAAATACACACACAGTGTACACTCATTACTTACCTCAAAATGTTTGTAGTCTTAATGTAGGGTGAGAAGTGAGTAGTGTTTATTGTAAGAAGTTAGGTATGGTAGCCAGCCAGGCCACCCCCACCGCACCCACACATAATATACTTCGACATTTAAAGAGCCCTAGAGTGATAAAATGCATATAGTGTACACTCATTACCTACCTTAAAATATTTGTAGTCTTAATATAGGGTGCAAGGTAAATACAGCCTCTCTTCACTTAACAACGGAGATAGGGGCCTAAGACCCTGTCGGTAAACAATTTCATCGCTAATCAAGGAATGACCTAAAATCTGGAATTCATTACCTGTGAATATAAAAGAAACACTGTCTGTTTATAAATTCAAGTCTCTTCTCAAAAATCACTTACCCACAACTAAATAAATGCTGAATAATTGTATCTCATAAATTGTATTCATAAATGTTTCTCATTATTGTATCTCATAAATGTCTAACCTGTGACCCAATCAAACTTTATTTTTAATTACATTACCTAACAGAATACAGTGGACCCCCGCTTAACGATCACCTCCCAATGCGACCAATTATGTAAGTGTATTTATGTAAGTGCGTTTGTACATGTATGTTTGGAGGTCTGAAATGGACTAATTTACTTCACAATATTTCTTATGGGAACAAATTCGGTCAGTACTGGCACCTGAACATACTTCTGGAATGAAAAAATATCGTTAACCAGGGGTCCACTGTACTCCAATCTACAGAATGCTCAGCAACACAGTAAATGACCATATGACCTGTCTTTGTAATACTCATTTGCGCTAAATTGTTATCTATTTACAATAATGTATTTACCACTGAATATATCATTGCTTAGTTAATCTTAAGTTAATTTTAAGCCCGCTCTAATGCTCTGCATACAAGGGGCTTTGGCATGTTGCACTGTAATAACTTTATACTTCACTGTATCATGTTCAAATTAATAAATAAATAAATAAATAAATAAATAAATGACCCGTACCGACACTTCAAAAGTGTCACCACCCAAAAATTAAAACATTCGGTTTTATGTTTGTTGGAAAATTCCTTTCAATCTGTTTATTATTATGGTCACGGTCACTTTTTTTTGTTTTTATCCCTCTCTGCCCTCCACTCTTCAATACCTCTCTATATAATATCAGTTTTTATTAATTTGGGCATCTTTATCCTGTTCTACTTTATTTGTGTTATACCTAATAATTAGTCTGGAATGGATGTGATAGGTAGATAACCTTTATTGATAGTAATAGTATAATTATACAATATTGTATAGTGCCTTGAGCTTACATGTTGTAATCAGGTGAAGCATGAATTTTGAGATGTGGTGTTC
>NW_026469954.1:0-12197 GCF_026875155.1 Cherax quadricarinatus | reverse complement strand
TTTGGGAATTTTTCTATCTTTGAAGTATGCCTACAGTCTTAGAGATTTTTTGGTGATTTGTTGTATATGTGTCCGGAACTTAAGGCTACTGTCAAGGTGGATACCTAGGAATTTACCCTCTGCAAGTCTTGTGATGGTGATCCGTTTAGCGTTATGTTAAGTGGAAATTTCACCTTTGTTTCCAAACCGAATGAAATAGGTTTTTATCAGCATTCAGGGTAAGTTTATTAGTCATCATCCAGGCAGTTTATTTTCTGCAATTCGGCATTGACTGTGTTTGCTAGTAGACTGTGTTTGGGTGGGAAAGACATATGTAGTGTCATCTGCAAATAATAGGGGTTTGAGTAGCTGTGATGCATTATGTAGTCATTGATGTAGATGAGAAAGAGGAGTGGTCCAAGGACACTTCCCTGTGGGACCCCTACTGTGATTTGGTTGTGTGGAAGAGTTTGCATCATTTGCATACACATATTGCGTTTGTTACTAAGGTATAAATTTTTAGCTAGTGAGGGAGCGGCCTCTGATACCAAAGTGCTTTAAATTTTTAGAGTACAGCAGTTCATGGTCGACTGTATCAAAAGCTTTACGTAAATCAATGAAATTCCCAGCGGGACTTCTTTCTTTTCAGTGCGGTATATACTAGTTCTAGCATGTGTATGATAGCATCATTTGTGCTTTTATTACTCCTTAACCCAAACTGACAAGGGTTTAATATGTTGTGTGAGACGAGGTAGGAATAGATCCGTCTATGAACTAATTTTTCAAAGATTTTAGAGAGCAGCGGTAAGTTAGATATTGGTCTATAGTTATTCAAGTCAGCTTGGGTCACCTCCTTTATGGATCGGAGTGACCCTCGCTATTTTGAGGATTGTTGGGAAGGTGATGATTCAATGGTTTTTGTTAAAGAATGTTGCAATAATTGGTGACAATACTTGAGAAGCAAGCAAGTTGTTTATGTCTCCTGCCTTTTTTTAAGGGTGTGATGATGAGCGAGACTTCTGGTGGGCTGGTTGGAGCTAGGAATAGTGTATTTGGGTAGGTACCTTGAGGTAGTCTGATGGACAGGTATTTGAGCTTGGTATTTTGTTCGCTGATTTTTTCCTATGGTGGAGAAGAAAACATTGAGTCTGGTTTGCTGTTTTGGTTGGTTGAGTAGGAGTTTATCTGATTTTGTTAATTTGATTGTTGTGTGTTTGGATAACTTTTTAGTTTCAAGAAATTTTAGATAGAGTTTTTTCCCGGTCTTTTTCGTATCACCTTTGTGTTATGTAATCTATTTTCATAATCAATTTTTTAGATTTCTTGTTAAGCTAGTAAGAGCTGACGAGTAACGTTTAGACTGTTTCTCTAGTTATTTGGGCCCATTCTGTACTGTTTTTATATTTGTGCTTTGTGTTAATGGATTTGAGGGTGCTTGGGGTTAGCCAGGGACTATTCAGTCTCTTTGCTGTGATCTGTTTATTTTTTTTAGGGCAATGTTTGTTGTAGAAAGGGAATGGCTTTTTTTAGAAAATTATTTATACATTCATTCAATCTGTATATGTTTCAAGCTCATTTTGCCAATCGATGTTATTCATAGCTGCTATAAAGTTGTTAACTGTTGTCTCGTTTTGTAGTCTGAAGGTACTTTATAATGTCTTGTGGCAGTTTGCCAGATAGTTATGAGAAAGTTGGTTTAGTGGTCTGTAGGTTGTCTGTGATTATGCCTGATTTTAAAGGGGATATGGTTTTGTCCAGATTTTGTCTATTAAGGAGATGCTTGTCTCGGAGTTTTCTTGTGGTTTTAGATTTTGCTGGTGCAACAGGCAGTTACTCATTGTGTTAGTGAATTCAGTTATTTGTGGGTTGGCGTGTAGTATTTTATTTGAAAATCTCGTGTTAGTACCCAGGTGGTCTTTATTTGTGTGCATCAGTAACATGTTTCTAGTTTTTCACTAAGTGATAAATGTTTGACTGTGGTACTCTGTAGATGTTTATAACTGGATGAGGTTTTGTAGGTTTTGATTTAAATTTGAAATGTTATTTTCGGTACAGCATTAAATATCTTTTGCCACTTTATCACAGGGAATTATTTGTAATTATAATTTACTTAAAAAGGCAACCCTTTAAAGCATACCAGAAGACCACAAATTCTTATAGGAAAGATTTCAGGAATGCCACATTAAAGGTCCGCCTAAACTTTCGCAGATTCAGATTACCCTCTTCTGTTCGATTTTTTTGATTAAGAGCTCGGGAATTGATCGTAATTATGAATCTTAGATTTCATGGTTGCCGACCGGTTCCTGACGGCTCTTCCTCACCAATAGAACTTTCATCAGAGAACGTAATCTGATTAAAGCTGAAATTGCTGAGGCCGCTGAAACCCATATGCTGAGGTCACAATTCCTATAAAGACCTGAAGGGATCAACCCTAAGGGCAAGGGTTCTCCTGATCTAAAGAAACGAAGCATCTAGTGGAGAGCAAAACGACATCGTTATTCCCGTTTCTCATTAATGTGGTATTAGAGGACATAAACGTCTAGAGTGTCCTTCCCAAAAAAGTACAGAAAGTTGGTAGGTGTTTTAGAGATTGTAATGGCAAGGCACCATTCCCCCCTGGGAAAAGTTAATGGAAATTTAAAGTATCAACCATATTACGTGACACACGATGTCCTATATAGTAATATCTAATAAGCTGTTCCCTAACGTTAATACCACTCGTGTTTCTGCTATCCTTTCAGACTACCTGGGCCAAACGGACACTTTCCCTACCATCCGTTGTCATGTCAGATCTAAATGGTTCACAGGTTGGGCCGAACCCATACTAGCCCCTATCACCTCTTGCTCGGTACTGATAGGTAATGTAAAAGGTGCTGCTCATCACCATCAGAGGACCTCAGTTTTCCAGCTCCTCTTCCTCTAAGGTCAGAAAAGCCTCTCGACAGTTCCGTTCCGGAAGTGGCAATTTCTCATGATTGCATTCATTCCAAGGTAGAAACTGATAATACTGCTCTTGAAAGTGAGGTAGCAGGATCACCTGTTCACTTGTTGGATGAAAGTGAGAATGTCGCTTCCGACACTATAAATGTCTTGACCAGGGCTAAGACCAAAGTTCAGGCTTCTCCTACCGTCCATCCTTTGATTTTCCCTGACTTTAAGCCTCTGGAAATATCTAAGGATGACTGTCAGTTTACAACGTAATTGCCCTTCACTTCAGAATTGCCATAATTCGGCTAGCAAGAATCTAGTTATCTAAAGGAAAAACTTGTCATATAAATTTGTATATATTAAGGGTATCCTGTATAAATCTGTGTTCAAATCTAATTCAGACGAGATGGACTATTCTATCTTGGTTGCTCAGAGAAAATGTAGGGAGACTGTTCTTAAAATGGCCTATAACCTGCCACTGGCAGGACATTTCTCACATCGTAAAACCTTGAGTAAAGTTAAGGAAACATATTTTTGGCCTAAATGTTCTCAGATATCACTACAAATTGTAGATCACGTAAAGTTTCCCAAACTGTCATCTTCTCGAGGTACCCGGCGAGTACCTATGTTCAAAACGCAGATCTTTACGGTACCATTTGAGAGGGTATTGATATAGTTGGTCCTTTATCACCACTTTCATCTGGAGGACAAACATATTCTGACATCAGTAGATTATGCTTCGAGTTTCCCCTGAAGCCTTGTCTTTGAAATCTATAACTACTACAGACGTAGCCAAAGCTCTTCTGTCCATCTTTTCCAGGGTTGGCATCCCCAGAGATTTTGTCGGACCCTGGAACACAATCACATCTGAGCTAATGCAAAAATATCTGTCAACTTCTGAGAGTGAAGCCTCTCTTCACCACACCATATCATCCCAGCTGTAACGGGAGGGTTGAGCGCCAGCACTCCATTCTAAAGTCCATTTTAAGGAAACTTTGCTCCCTTAAACCTAAGGAGTGGCATCGTTACCTACCCTGTGCTTTGTTTGCCATGAGGGAAGTTCCCAGTGACTCTCTAGGGTTCTCACCCTTCGAACTTCTCTATGGGAGACAGGACAGAGGTCCATTGTCCATCCTTCATGAATTATGGACTAATGAGGGAAATAATGAGGTTCAGTCTTATCAGTTTCTCCTTGACTTAAGATCATAACCTGAGACCTCTGACAGTGTCTAAAAACTTAAGCTTATCCATGGACCAACATAAAACGTATTTAGCTACCAAAAATCAGAAGTTTTAAAGTAGGGAATGAAGTTCTGGTATTGTTACCAATAAAGTCCAATTATTAGTAGCTTGGAAAGATTTGATTGCCTCGTAGAGGTCAAGGGGTAACCCAAGCTTTATCATTAACATTCTTATTAAATATTACAGAAGAAATTGTCACTGTCTGAATAACTTTGATTTAGTTTTTCCACACAAACAGGATACGAAAAATGAAGAGTGCAATGTGTGCGTAATTGACACATCTAATGTGGAAAATGACAAGGAACTACATGAGTAGTGACTCGTGAACTCTCTGTTACTACGGTCGTAAATATCGATGAGTCTTTAATATGATCATAAGAAACATGAAACTTACTGAAATGTGTGGGTAAATTTTCAGATGTCTTTACCGATATTCCAGGAGTTCGCCTCCACGGTAGTCCATAGGACAGCCCTATAAAAAGGAAAGTATATCCAGTTCCAGTTCACCTTAAGGATGCATCTGACCGAGAGGTAGACAGGTTATTAAAAAATAAATATATTGAACCTTCAGTATTTGCATATTGCTCACCAGTAGTCATGGTTAAAAAGGAAAACAATTCATATAGACTTGCGACTGATTTCAGAGGACTTAATGCTATAACGGGTGGGATGCTGAGCCCATGGCTATCATAGATAGCGATATACACAAATTTTATAACTCTTCTTTCAAATCATGCTAGATCCTTCCTCTAACCGTACACAGCTTTTCCTACACACAAGGACTGATGTAGTATGGAACTATGCCCTTCCACCAGGTGACAGTCTGTGCTACCTATGTGAGATTGATGAGAAAGGTCTTGGTAATATGTCTAAAGTTTCAGTTTACTTGATAACATCTACGTAACGGCATCCAGGTAGGATAAGCATATCCAGACATTAACATCAGTCATACTTAAGTTACGTTGTCATGGCCTCACTGCTATGCCGAAAAAAATGCTACCTTGGTTTAATCAAATTAGATATCTAGGATTCATTCTTTTAATGGTTCATTGAAGCCTCTCTAGTAAGATCAAAGTCTTGTTAGAATTTAAATTCCCAGAACCAAGAAGCTCACACGTAGTTTTCTTAGTTCTGTGAATTTCTATGCAAAATTCATTCCCAACATTACAGATCTTATGGGAATCTTATCTGACTACCTTAAAAGTCTGCGAGGGAACCTCTAGAACCTCCCGACGAAACTCGGGAAAAACTTAATGCAATTAAGAACATCTTTTTCTAAAGAACCCATACATAAGATTCCAGATATCAGTAAGCCATTCTGTTTGAGAACTGATGCCCAATACTGGTCTAGGTGCGGTGCTATTCCAGTACCGTGAAGGTACTCCCTTCCCTGTATGCTTCCTGAGCAGAGAACTTCTTCTTGCAGAAACAAGATGCTCCACCATAGAAAAGGAATGTTTGGCCCTTGTGTGGGGTATCTCCAAACTTAAAATTTAATGTGCTAGGTAAATAATTCACTTTAGAAACGGATCATAAACTTTTGATATACCTAGAGACTTTTAAGGGAACCAACAGTCGCCTCTTGAGGTGGACTTTGGGTCTCCAAGCTTTAAAGTTTTATATTGTGTATATCAATGGTTCGTCCAATTATTTCTGACTGGTTAAGTCAGAACATTCGAACTGCATGACAGTGTCTTCCATTGCAGACACTGCAAGGCTTCAGGCGGACATCAACCAAATCTTTCAGTGGGCTGCAGAAAACAATATGAAGTCAACGATGAGAAATTTCAATTACTCAGATATGGTAAACATGAGGAAATTAAATTTTTCATCAGAGTACAAAACAAATTCTGGCCACAAAATAGAGGGGAACACCAACGTCAAAGACCTGGGAGTGATCATGTCGGAGGATCTCACCTTCAGGACCATAACATTGTATCGATCGCATCTGCTAGAAAAATTACAGGATGGATAATGAGAACCTTCAAAACTAGGGAGGGCCAAGCCCATGATGACACTCTTCAGGTCGCTTGTTCTATCTAGGCTGGAATATTGCTGCACACTAACAGCACCTTTCAAGGCAGGTGAGATTGCCGACCTAGAAAATGTACAGAGAACTTCTATTACCTCTATTACTGGGAGCGCTTGAGGTTCCTAAACCTGTATTCCCTGGAACGCAGGAGGGAGAGATACATGATTATATACACCTGGAAAATCCTAGAGGGACTAGTACCGAACTTGCACACGAAAATCACTCACTACGAAAGCAAAAGACTTGGCAGACGATGCACCATCCCCCAATGAAAGCAGGGGTGTCACTAGCACGTTAAGAGACCATACAATAAGTGTCAGGGGCCCGAGACTGTTCAAACTGCCTCCCAGCACACATAAGGGGGATTACCAACAGACCCCTGGCAGTCTTCACAGCTGGCACTGGACAAGCACTAAAGTCAGTTCCTGATCAGCCGGGCTGTGGCTCGTACGTTGGTTTGCGTGCAGCCAGCAGCAACAGCCTGATTGATCAGGCTCTGATCCACCAGGAGGCCTGGTCTCAGACCGGGCCGCGGGGGCGTTGACCCGGAACTCTCTCCAGGTAAACTCCAGGTACTACTGGGAAATTACGCACTTTTCTTTTTTAGAGCTTTTTCCTCGTTAATTCTTCTTATATTCCTTGACTATAAGTCTTGGTATGGGGGAGTGTGAGAGGGAAAAGTTTATTAGATAGTAGTGAAAGTATGTAGGGTCGTCTGCTTGTTCAGGTAGGGTAGGACATAGCTCCCCTATCCCTCCCCCTTTTTTTTACACCCGGTGGGAGGTGACGTGAGCGTCTCCAACCTGTGGTGAATCACTTGACTGGCTGCTTTCATCAAATCTGTAAGTATTCGTTATGTCATTTGTCAATCCTCACCAATTCTTTCACGAGGCTGTATGTCTATCGTGTGAGTGATTTATCCAGTGGTGTGTAACTATTTTTTTCTTCATTGTACCCTTGATTGTCGGCTCGGATCATCCGATACATGGAGATAAGGACAGCAGGATCTTGCCAAGATCCAGAGTCGTCAACTGCACATCTAATACACTGCCGCCCCTCTCCCTTTTTCCACACGTAGCCGTACCACTTAGTCCACCACACACCATTCGAGCAGCGTTCTCCAGTTGTAACGACACCAGCATTCATGGTGGTTTAGAACTAGCTCATTAACTACTTCAACATTGTGGTGATCAGAGGATCAGTCAACCTCTCCTCGGCAGAATATAATAGTATTGTGGACACCGTCGACTGTCTAGTCACGACCAGCTGTGACCTCCCCCCCCCCCAATCACGACAATGGCTTTGAGTTCCAGAATCATTCAAAGCTGTGCCCAGAACATCGGCACAGCACATTCTACACTAAAATCTGTTTATATATTAGCTTTGGATCACTAATTATTTATATATTTCATTTTTCTTAAATAATACTATACTCTAATGTAAACCCTCCTCTCAAACTCCTTGATAAACTATAACAGAAAATATAACCATAATACGAGACACAGATCACTTTTCGATATTCCCGTGTTCATTCTATGTAAAAATGCTATGCACGTAAAAGGCCTGAAGATCTGAAATTCATTGCCAGAACACACTAAAGGACTCCTGTCTGCAAATCAGTTTAAGATCCAAATAAGAAATCGCCTCATCACCCAAAATTAACCAGACAAACCATACCTAACCACTACCAGTTTCTCAAAAACTACTCGTGCTGTTCTGGTGAATGATCAACCATTTACTACTTCGAAATTAGGATGTTCGTTCTCTTCACTGTTCTAAATAGTACTAGATTGTAATACAGTACATCATAATGTAAATTGTTCCATTGTAATACCAAATTTATTGTTTTAAATAGTACTAAACTGTAATACATCACACTGTAAATTGTTTTAAATGTTACATTGTAATATTGTAATCTTTATTAACTAATTCAATAGTGTAATAAGTCTCTACTTAGACTTATCAAAACCATGTAGCATCACCTGATATAATATTAAATTTTCTGTACTCACTCTAACTCATCTAATGACTATATGAACTATGTATTTATGCCTTACTAATTCTTAAGTTAATCTTTAAGTTCGCCCAAAATTGCTCAGCATGTAGAGGGGCTTTTGGCATGTACACCCAACTATTATATTCCACTGTATAACCATGTAATTTGTCAAAATAAAAAATCTAATCTAATCTATTGTAGGATTAATTTCATTTTTAATTTTTATATTGTTGACTGAAGTTTTTTATAATTGTTTATATTTATTATCGTTATTATAGAATTTCTCTTTATTGTGTGAAGGTCTGACAGGGCTGAGTAACCCTTCACAACCAGCAGTACACATTAATGCATCCACAGCAATAATTGTTTTAAACTAAATAATACACTGTGACCAGTTGGGGATCGAACCTAAGTTTCATAACCAGCTTCCTGGAAAGCTAGCTAAGTTCTCGATGCCTCTAATGTGCCACAAATGTGCTCGCATTAGAAGTGGCATGTCCAGTGCACTTGCTGAATACCTAACGTGGTATAGTGGACTACGGCGTAGAGATTTAGCACGAGACACAAACACACACACACATACACACTATTATATATATATATATATATATATATATATATATATATTATATATATATATATATATATATATTATATATAATATATATATATATATATATATATATATATATATTATTATATATAATTCTCGCACATAAAACGGCTTATTTCTTTATGTTAATGTAAAAATGAATTTTGTACCAAAAAAAAATTAGAAAACTTACCTAACCTTGTTATAACAAGCGCAATTTAATTTACCTTAATCCAACTAAATATATTTTAGATAAGTTTACAATAATTTAATAATAAACACAATGAAACATTTCTTTTCGTTAGGTTCAGAATGATTTTTGCGACATTATTGCATACATAAATTTTCACTTCCCTTATTCGCCAACCACCTAGACACCCATCAATTACACAACCCAGGGCAACACGGTTTTAGAGCAGGTCGCTCCTGCCTGTCCCAGCTACTGGACCACTATGACAAGATCCTGGATGCTTAGAGGATAAACAAAATGCAGATATAGTATATACAGACTTTGTCAAAGCCTTCGACAAGTGTGACCATGGTGTAATATGTACAAAATGAGTGATAAAGGAATAACGGGAAAAGTTGGTACATTTATCTATAACTTCCTGACAGAACACAAAGTAATAGTGAAGAGAGTAGAGTCCGAAGCAGCTATGGTGAAAAGCTCTGTTCCACATGGCACAGTATTTGCTCCCATCCTATTCCTCATCCTCATATCTGACAGACAGATGTAAGCCATAGCTGTCTTCCTTGTGGATGACACCCGAATTGCCATGACAGTGTCCTCCATCGAAGATGTGGCATGCAAAGAGTACGTAACCTTTATTCGGCGCATGTACACACCAGCGAACCAGGTGACTAAGAGTTGACGATGGGGCCCCGTCGTTCAACTAGTAACCAGGTTCCAGCCAATAAGAAGATGGTTTTGGCAATCGCAGAGGTTATGTGGGTGCCACTCTCCTGTCTGCCCTTGTCATTCCCATTCTAGAGCTGGTTGAAGCACGGTCTGCTCTCTTGTGGCTTCTATTCTGCCTTGCTTACCGTGGAGTGCACTAATACCTATCACTGTACATAGTGTAAATAGTGTACATACTGCTGTTCTAAATTGGTAAAGGATAATATAAGTCAAAACTTTTCTGCTGTGTTTATTTTGCTCCCTTTACACGCAGAATAACAGGCCATTTGGAATCCTGGGTTGTAATAGAAGACAACGCAAGTCTCCAAGCGGACATCAACCAAATCTTCAAATGGGCCACTCAAAACCATATGAAGTTCAATGAAGAGAAATTTCAAAAGCTCAGATAAGGAAAACTTGAGGAAATTAAAGCTGTATCAGGTTATACAACAAATTCTAACCATACAGTAGAGCGAAAAAGTAATGTGAAGGACCTGGGAGTGATAATGTCAGAGGATCTCACCTTCAAAGACCACAACAATGTATGTACCAAATGTATCTTCAAAACTAGGGATGCCAAGCCCATGATTCTCTTAAAATCGCTTGTGCTCTCTAGGCTGGAATACTGCTGTACACTAACTACCCCTTCAAGGCAAGCGAAATTCCTGACCTGGAGAGTGTACAAAGAACTTTCATGGCACACAAGTATGATAAGGCACCTAAATTACTGGAAACTTGATTTGTATTCGCTGGAATGCAGGTGAGAGAGATACGTGATAATATACACCTGGAAAATCCTAAAGCGATTACTACCAAACTTGCACACAAAAATCACTCCCTATGAAAGCAAAAGACTCGGCAGGAGATGCAACATTCCCCTAATGAAAAGCAGGGTCTCCACAAGTACACTGAGAGACAACACAATAAGTGTCAGGTGCCCAAGACTGTTCAACTGCTTCTCAGCATACATAAGGAGGATTACCAATAGACCCCTGGCTGTCTTCAAGAAGGCACTGGACAGGCACCTAAAGTCAGTACCTGACCAGCCGGGCTGTGGTTCGTACATCACTTTGTGTGCAGCCAGCAGTAACAGCCTGGTTGATCAGACCCTGATCCACCACGAGGCCTGGTCTTAGACCGGGCCACGGGGGCGTTGACCCCTGAGACCCTATCCAGGTATACACCAGGTACAGTCCAAGAAGATGCAGTCTACCCATCCCTCTCTCTCCTGTCTTCTGTTGCCTTGTCGTAGAGCTCCAGTAGGTTTGTGATGCAGGATTTCTCTTCCCTGAAGCCTTGCTGGTTGTCATGAGCCCATTCCTTTCTAGGTGCTCCACCACTCTTCTCCTGATAATCTTCTCCCTAACTTTACATATTATACACGTCAGCAACACTGGTCTGTAGTTTAGTGTCTGTCTCGTTTCTTAACAATTGGGACTATGCTTCCTGTCTTCCACACCTCAGGCAGTTGCCCTGTTTCGATAGATTTATTGAAGATTGTTGCTATTGGCACACACACTGCTTCTGCTCCCTCTCTCATGACCCAAGGAGAGATTTTATCTGGGCCCACTGCCTCCTCCTCCTCCTCCTCCTCTTCAGTTGTGTGCAGTGTGTCCAGGACTTGTTGGTGCACCCTACCATCTCGGTTTGTTGAAAACCTCTCTGTCTCCACTGTGAGTGGACCTCTCTGAATCGTGAGCTGAGCTCCATACATGCTCTTGGTCGTTCCTTGTGAGCTCCCCTTCTTCCTTCCTCAGCCTAATCACCTGGCGCTTGACTATTGTTTTCTTCCTGATGTGGTTGTATAACAACTTTGGGTCATTATGGTATTGATGCTGGGGCTCTCTCCCTATCCATGCACATTCATTTCTTGCTCTTCGGTTCAACTGCCTGTTTTCCCGAGTTCTTTTCTTTCTATACTTTATCCATACTTTAGCACACTTGCCTTTGGCCTCTCCACACCTCCTGTAAACTCTGGGCTCACTCTTGTCTTCCCGTTGTTTTTGTTGTCCCTTGGCACAAACTTCTCTTCCTCCCTACACTTTGTGGTCACGTGTTCCATCATTTCATTTACTGTCTTTCTCTCTAGCTCCCTTACCCACTGCACTTCTTGCAAGAATTGCTTCATACCTGTGTAGTCCAATTTTTTGAAGCATGGCTTCTCCCATCCTTCTAGTGCTGCTTCACTCTCCATTGTTAACTCTAATGTATTCATAACCCAGGATCACGTGATGCTAGCACCTAGGAGCCTTTTTGTGAGATAACCCCTATGTCTAAACTATTCAAGGTGAATACGAGGACCAGCCTTACTGGGTCATTGTCTCCTCTCTCTCTCTCTCTCTCTCTGGTTGTGTCTCTAACATGTTGGTACATAAAGTTTTCCAGCACCACCTCCAGTATCTTGGCATCCATGTCTCTGGTTTCCCCATGCGGCTCCAGGTTTTCCCAGTCAATCTCTTATGGTTGAAATCTCCTATGAAGAGTAACTTGCCTGCTCAGTGGGGGCCCCTTTTGGCCCCCTCAGCTAGTG
>NW_026469953.1:0-10094 GCF_026875155.1 Cherax quadricarinatus | reverse complement strand
AGAGCGGAAGGAGAGCCCCACAAAAAGGGGAAAAATAGGAAGATTACGGAACGAGTTGACGAAAGGAATCAAAAGAGCTAATCAATGGTCCAAGTCGGACCGAAACGTCGTCGTAAGCTTCTGTCTTTTATGTGCGGGTTATTTGTGTATGGAGGAAAAGTTGAGATTCCTGGTGTAAAGCATCCAGGACGTTGTCAGTGGTCTAGTAGTTAGGTCAGGCAGGAACGACCTGCTCTAAACCCGTGTTGCCCTGGGTTGTGTAACTGATGGATCTCTAGGTGGTTGGCGATCTTGCTTCTTAGGACCCTTTCAAATATTTTTATAATATGGGCGTTAGCGCTATCAGTCCGTAATTCTTTGCTATTGCTTTACTGCCACCTTTGTGGAGTGGAGCTATATCAGTTGTTTTTAGTGATTGTGGGATGACCCCTGTGTCCATGCTCCCTCTCCATAGAATGTTAAGGGCACGTGAAAGGGGCTTTTTGCAGTTCTTGATGAACACGGAGTTCGACGAGTCTGGGCCTGAGGCAGGGTACACTGGCATGCCATTTATTTCCGTTTAGAAGTCATATGGTGTTAGGATAATATCAGAGATGTTTGAGTCGACCAAATTCTGCGTGAAGGTCATAAAAAATAATTTAGGTTGTCGACTCTTAGTCTGGTTAGTGGCTCATTAAGCATCGAGTCATGCTGGAGCCTTTAGTAACTCACTCATTTCCTTGCTGCCATCTATGTAAGTCCCATCTCGATTAAGCAGGGGTCCAGTTCTGGATTTTGTTTTCACCTTAGATTTGGCATAAGAAAAAAAAATATTTTGCATTTCTTTCAGTTTCATTAATGGCTTCTAGTTCTTCCTGAGTTTCTTGACGTAAGGTGTGACAACTGTCCACCTGGCAAAGTTTACATTTAGTTTGGTTTACATTTGGTAGTGGTGATTTAATGTTCAGGAATATTGGTAAATCAGCCGCAGCCGGAGAATAGTGACATCCAAGAGTCACGATAACTCAGTTACTGTAGAACTACATTTAGTTAGTTTCAGTTTAATAACTTTATTAAGCACTCCATTCCCAGCCTGTGGGTGGTGCTACACTTGGCTTATGGCTGATGTGAAAATTCCATAATTATGATAAAACTACTCATTATCTCTATGCTAATAAAAGCATAAGTTCAACACCGGCACAAATTGATATTTCTTGTTATTTGGGAAGATATTAGCATAAGTAAAATGCATTTATTTTCGAACGTTGACCACGTCAGATGCTCGTGGCTAATCACATCAACATAAAGACGAATCGAATGTTAAAGAAGGCTTTCCAGTCCCGTATCTACCGCTGGCTGAATAAGAAAAAGATGTCATTAGCCCTTAAACCTCCAGCAACAACATGAAGTCAATTTGCGTCAGGTTGGGTTAGGTTACATTAGGTTAGGTTATGTTTCTTACATTTCCACAACATAAAATAAAAATTATGACAAAACCAACCTATCAGACAGTTTTAGGAATAAATTATGTCCAAACTCAACACAACGATCAGCTCTCCATAATTACCATACACTAAGGTCAGATTACTCAGACTTAACAGGAGCACTGGTAGTCAGTTTTCAGACACTAGAGGCAGGCACTGTCACGGCAGGTTCTTGGAACATTGTCACGGCAGGTTCTTGGAACATTATCACGGCAGGTTCTTGGAACATTGTCAGGCGGGTTCTTGGAACATGTCCGGGGGTTCTTGAACATTGTCAGGGCAAGGTTCTTGAACTTTTGTCAGGCAGGTTTTTGGGAACTTGTCACGGGGGGTTCGGGAACATTGTCACGGCGGTTTTTTGGAACATTGTCAGGCAGGTTCTTGAACTTGTCCACTGGCAGGATTCTTGAAACATTGTCACGGGGTTTTGGGAACATTTTCATGGCAGGTTTTTAAGGAGGGGTTTCGGGGCAGTCCCAGGTTTTTGGGAAACTTGTCACGGCCAGGTTTTGGAATTGCCACGGCGTTCTTGAAACATTGTCAGGGCGGGTTCTTAAAACATTGTCACGGCGGGTTTTCTTGGAACATTGTCACGGCGGGTTCTTGGAAATTGTCAGGCAGGTTTTGGAACATTGACGGGGGTTCTTGAACATTGTCACGGCAGGTTCTTGCAACATGTCACGGGGGTTTCTTGGAACATTGTCACGGCAGGTTTTGGAACATTGCACGGCAGGTTTTTGGGAAATTTGCCACGGCAGGTTCTTGGAAACTTGTACGGCGGGGTTTTTGGGAAAACTTGCAGGGCGGGGTTCTTGGAACATTGTCACGGGGGTTCTTGGAACATTGTACGGAGGTTTTGAAATTGTCAGGAGGTTTTCTTGCACCATTTTGCACGGCGGTTTTTGGGAACATTGTCACGGCGGGTTTCTTAAAACTTTGTCACGGGCGGTTTTTTGAACATTGTCACGGAGGTTCTTGGAAACATTGAGGGCAGGTTTTTGGAAAGCCCCTTTTGGAACTTTGTCAGGGCGGGTTCTTGGAAATTGTCAGGGCAGGTTCTTGGAACATTGCACGGCAGGTTTCGGAAATTGTACGGCAGGTTTTTGGGAAACTTGCACGGCGGTTTTTGGAAACATTGTCACGGCGGTTCTTGGAACTTGCCCGGCGGGTTCTTGGGAAACATTGTCACGGCGGTTCTTGGAACTTGTCACGGGGGTTTCTTGGAACATTGTACGGAGGTTCTTCGAACTTTGTCACGGGGGTTTCCCTGCAACATTTCAATCACTGCTGTTTCTCCCTCTTTTTCTTTTTCTCACCGCTGCGTCACTTTCCCATTCTTGGGGTAGGAGGGCCACCACTGGTCCCAAAGGAAACCCTTAAATGATGCCAAGGACCCGAGCCAGATCCTCAGCCTTCTAAACCCTTCAGGGATGCCCCATACAACTAAGTAGTGTTGAGTGCAGCGAAAATGTTGCATGATCTGGAAGGGTTTAATTCAAATTCCAAGGTTGATGATTGTGAATTTGAAATTTAAATTCCCCAAGGGTTTAATGATCTGTGAATGTTGTTTCAAATTCAAAGGTTTAATGATTTTGAATGTTGAAAATTTAAATTCCCAAAGGTTTGGGAAAGACTGTGAATGTTGAATTCAAATTCCAAAAGGGTAATGTCTGTGAATGTTGATTCAAATTCCAAGGTAATGATTGTGAAGTTTGAATTCAAATTCCAAGGGAATATCTTGAATGTTGAATTTTAAATTCCAAAAGGGTGAAAATCTGTGAATGTTGAATTCAAAATTCCCAAAGGGTGAAAAGACTGTGAATGTTGAATTCAAATTCCAGGCGAATGTCTGTGAATGTTGAATTAAAATTTCCAAGGTTTAATGATCGTGAATGTTTTATTCAAATTCCCAAGGTTTAATGATCTGGAATTTTTTGAATTTAAATTCCAAGGTTTAATTTATCTGTGAATGTTTAAATTTAAATTTTCCCAAGGGGAATGGTCTGGGGAAGTTGAATTCAAATTCCAGGTGAATTCTGTGAATGTTGAATTCAAATTCCCAAAGGCTGAAAGATCTTTGAATGTTTAATTCAAATTAAAAATGAAAGATTGTGAATGTTGAAATTTAAATTCCAAGGGTGAATGATCGTGAATGTTGAATTCAATTTCAAGGCTGAAAGATCTGGAAAGTTGAATTAAATTCCAAGGTTGAATGATCTGTGAAAGTTGATTCAAATTCAAGGTTTAATGATCTGTGAAGTTTAATTCAAATTCCAAAGGTTGAATGATCTGTAATGTTGAATCAAAAAAAAAATTTTAAGGCTGAAGATCGTGAATGTTGAATTTAAAATTTCCCAAGGTGAATGAAATTTAATTTAAAAAAAAAATCTGTGAATTTGAATTCAAATTCCAAGGGTGAATGATCGTGAATGTTTTAATTCAAATTCCCAAAGGGTGAATGATCGTGAAGTTGAATTTAAAATTTCCCAAGGGGGGTGAAAAAAAAGATCTGTGAATGTTGAATTCAATTTTAAGGGTGAATGATCTGGAATGTTAATTTAAAATTCCCAAAGGTTTAATGATCTGGAATGTTGATTCAAATTCCAAAGGTTTTTATCGGAATGTTTTAATTCAAATTCCAAGGTTGAATGATCTGTGAATGTTGAATTCAAATTCCAAGGCTGAATGATCTGTGAATGTTGAATTCAAATTCCAAGGCTGAATGATCTGTGAATGTTGAATTCAAATTCCAAGGCTGAATGATCTGTGAATGTTGAATTAAATTCCCAAAGGTTTAAAGACTGTGAAAAGTTTAATTTAAAATTTCCAGGTGAAATGATCTGTGAAAGTTGTTTTAAATTTCAAGGTGAATGTCTGTGAATGTTAATTCAAATTCCAAGGTGAATGATTTTGGGAAAGTTGAATTAAATTCCCCAAGGGTGAATGATTGTGAATGTTGAATTCAAATTCCAAGGCTGAGATCTGGAATGTTGATTCAAAAATTTCCAAGGGTGAATGATTGTGAATGTTTAATTCAAAATTTCCCAAGGGTGAATGATCTGTGGGAAGTTTAATTCAAATTCCCCAAAGGGTAATGTCTGTGAATGTTGAATTCAAAATTTCCCAAAATGAATGATTGTGAATGTTTAATTCAAATTCCCCAAGGGTGAATGTCTGTGAATGTTTAATTTTTAAAACCCCAAGGCAATGTTGTGAAAAGTTGAATTCAAAATTCAAGGCTGAAAAGATCGTGAATGTTGGAAAAATTTAATTTTAAGGTGAAAGATCTTGAATGTTGAATTCAAAATTCCCAAAGGTAATGATTGTGAATGTTGAATTTAAATTCCCAAAGGGTGAAAGATTGTGAATGTTTAATTCAAATTCCAAGGCTGAATGATCTGTGAATGTTGAATTCAAATTCCAAGGGTGAATGATCTGTGAATGTTGAATTCAAATTCCAAACTGAATGACTGTGAATGTTTAATTCAAAATTCCCAAGGGTGAATGATCTGTGAAGTTGAATTCAAAATTCCCAAGGTGAATGATCTGTGAATGTTGAATTAAATTCAAGGTGAATATCTGTAATGTTAATTAAATTCCAAGGTTGAATGATCTGTGAATGTTGAATTCAAATTCCAAGGCTGAATGATCTGTGAATGTTGAATTCAAATTCCAAGGCTGAATGATTGTGAATGTTTAATTCAAAATTAAAAGGGTGAAAAGATCTGTGAATGTTAATTCAAATTCCAAAAGGTTTAATGATCTTGAAATTTGATTCAAAATTCCAAGGTTAATGATCTTGAATGTTGAAATTTAAAAATTCAAAAGGGGAATGATTGTGAAGTTGAATTCAAATTAAGGGAATGATCTGGAATGTTTAATTCAAATTCCAAAGGTGAAGATTTGAATGTTGAATTCAAATTCCCAAGGGTGAATGATCTGTGAAAGTTTAATTCAAATTCCAAAGGGAATGATCTGTGAATGTTGAAATTCAAATTCCCAAGGGGTGATGATCTGTGAATGGAATTCAAATTCCAAGGTGAATGACGTGAAAGTGAATTCAAATTTTTAAGGTAATGAATTTTAATGTTGAATTCAAAATTTCCCAAAGGTTTAAAGATCTGTGAATGTTGTTCAATTCCAAAGGTGAATGATCTGTGAAAAGTTGAATTCAATTCCAAAGGGTTTAATGATTGTGAATGTTGAATTTAAAAATTCCCAAGGTTTAATATTGTGAAAAGTTGAATTCAAATTCCAAGGCGAATGATCTGGAAGTTGAATTCAAAATTCCAAGGCTGAATGATTGTGAATTTTTAATTCAAATTTCCAAAGGTTTAATGATTGTGAAGTTGAAACAAATTCCCAAAGGGTGAATGTCGTGAAGTTAATTCAAATTCCAAGGCTGAATGATCTGTGAATGTTGAATTCAAATTCCAAGGTTGAATGATCTGTGAATGTTGAATTCAAATTCCAAGGTTGAATGATCTGTGAATGTTGAATTCAAATTCCAAGGCTGAATGATCTGTGAATGTTGAATTCAAATTCCAAGGCTGAATGATCTGTGAATGTTGAATTCAAATTCCAAGGCTGAATGATCTGTGAATGTTGAATTCAAATTCCAAGGCTGAATGATCTGTGAATGTTGAATTCAAATTCCAAGCTGAATGACGGGAATGTTGTTAAATTCAAGGTGAATGATTTTGAATGTTTTAAATTTAAAACCCCAAGGTGAATGTCTGTAATGTTGAATTCAATTCCCAAGGGAATGATCTGTGAATGTTGAAATTAAATTCCAAGGCTGAATTCTTGAATGTTGAATTTTAAATTCCAAGGGGAATGATTGGAATGTTGAATTCAAATTCCAAAGGTGAATGACGTGAATGTTGAATTCAAATTCCAAGGCTGAATGATCTGTGAATGTTGAATTCAAATTCCAAAGTTGAATGATCTGTGAATGTTGAATTCAAATTCCAAGGCTGAATGATCTGTGAATGTTGAATTCAAATTCCCAAGGGGTGAAGATCTTTAATGTTGAATTTAAAATTTCCCAAAGGGAATGATCGTGAATGTTGAATTTAAATTCCCCAAGGTGAAGATCTGTGAAAAGTTGAATTCAAATTCCAAAGGCTGGATGATCTGGAATGTTGTTCAAATTTAAGGTTAATGTCTGTGAATGTTGAATTAAATTCCAAGGGTAAGATCTGTGAATGTTGAATTCAAATTTTAAGGTGAAAGATCTGTAATGTTGAATTAAATTCCCCGGTGAATGTCTGTGAAGTTGATTTAAATTCAAGGTTTATGATTGTGAATTTAAAATTAAATTAAAAAGGTTGAATGTTGGATGTTGAATTCAAAATTTCCCAAGGTGAATGATCTGGAATGTTTTTCAAAAATTAAAAGGTGAATGTCTGTGATGTTGAATTCAAATTCCCAAAGGTGATGATCTTTTTTTGAATTCAAATTCCAAGGTGAATAAACTTTTAATGTTGAATTCAAAATTTAAAAGGGTGAATGATCTGTGAATGTTGAAAATTTAAATTCCAAGGTGGGAAAATTTTGGAATGTTGAATTCAAATTCCAAGGTGAAGGTCTGGAATGTTGAATTAAATTCCAAGGCTGAATGATCTTTTGAATGTTGGAAAACAAATTCCAAAATGAATGTCTTTGATGTTGAATTTTAAATTCCAAGGTTTTAAAGATCTGTGAAAGTTGAATTTTAAAATTCCCCAAGTGAATGTCTGTGAATGTTGAATTCAAATTCCCGGCTGAATGATCTGTAAAAATTGAATTCAATTCCAAGGAAAGATCTGTGAATGTTGAATTCAAATTCCAAAGGTTTATTTATCGTGAATGTTGAAATTTAAATTCCCGGGTAATGTCTGTGAATGTTTAATTCAAATTCAAGGTTTAAGGATGTAAATTTAATTAAATTAAGGTTAAACTTAATTTTAATTCAAATTTCCAATTAAGTTGTAATTTTTAAAAATTAGGTTTTACTTTTGTTAATTTTTACTAAGATGGAATTTAACAATTCCGGTTGAAACTGGGTTTAACAAAAAAAGGTTGAAACTGGGTTGAAAAACCCGGGTGATTTGGGTTATTAAAACCGGGGTTGAAACTGGGTTTTTAACAAACCAAAGGGTTTAAACTGGGTTGAATTAAAACGGGTTTAAATTTTAAGTTGAACAAACCAAAGGTTTAATATCTGTGAATGGGTTTTAACAAATTAAAGGGTTTAATGACGTGAATGTTGAAAAACCAAGGGCTGAAACTTGGGTTGAAACCGGCTTTAATGCTTTGAATTTGAACAAACCCAAATGAATGACGTTTAATGTTGAACAAACCAAAGGTTGAAACTGGGTTTAACAAAAACCGTTTAATATTTTTGGGGTTTAAACCAAGGGGAAACTGGGGTTGAATAAAAAAGGGGGTTTATCTGGGGTTTTAAAAATTTTAAAGGTGAATGAGGTTGAAAAACGGCTTATACCCGGGTTGAAAAATTCCGGCTGAAATGATTGTAATGTTGAACAAACCGGTTAAACTTTTAGTTGGAAATTAAATTCCAATTGAAACTGGGTTTTAATTAAACGGCGTTTATTTTGGGTTTAATTAAAAACCGTTGAAACGGGGTTTAAATAATTCTTAAAGGGTGAATGCGTAATGTTGAATTTAAACCCAAACGTTTGGAAGTTGAAAAACCGGTTGAAACTGGGTTAACAAAAAAGGTGAATACTTTGGGGGTTGAAAACCAAGGCTTTTAAAACTGTGAATGTTGTTAAACCCGGGTTTTAATGACGTGAATGTTGAACAAAACCGTTGAAAACTTGGGGTTGAAAAATTAGGGTTAATACCCGGGTTGAATTTAAACCGGGGGTGAATGCGGGTTGAATTTAAAAAGGTAAGCGTTGGAACAAACGGCTGAAACTAGGGGTTTAACAAACCGGGGGTTTACTTTTGGGTTTACAAAACGGTTTTAAACTGGGTTGAATTAAACCGGCTGAAATTTTTGGGGTTGAATTAAAAACCGTTGAAACTGGGTTGAATTAACCAAGGGGTTTAAAACTGGGTTTAACAAATTTTTGGGAGTTGAATTTTTGAACAAACCAAGGCGTGAATTTAAAGTTTTAAACAACGGGCGTTGGAATTAAAACCCGGGGTTTGGTTAACTTTGGGGGTTTACTGGGTTGAACAAACCAAAAGGGTTTAAACTGGTTGAAAAACCTGGCTGAATACTGGTTTGAACACTGGGAAAATTTGGAATTTGAATTTTTAAACAAGGCTGAATAAGGGTTGAATCTTGGGGTGATCTGGGGTTGAACACCGGTGAATACTTGGTTAAACAAACCCGGCGTGATTTATGGCCCGGTGAAAAACTGGGTTGAATTAAAACCGGCGTGGAAATGCCCTTTTAAAAGGTTACACTGCTTTAATATGGCTTAAAACTGGGCTTAAATATTTTGGGGGGGTTTTGAAAACTGGGTTGAAAACCCGGGGTTAAAAATGGGTTGAATACTGCCGGGCGTTGAATACTGGGCTTGAAACTGGGCTTGAAAACTGGGCGTTTAAACTGGCGTTGAACATGGGGTGAATACTGGGGTTTAAAAAACTGAGCGTTGAACACGGCGTTGAACACTGGCTTTAAAATTTACTGGGCGTGAAAAGGGCGTTGAAATGGCGTTGAACCTGGGGTTGAATACTGGGGCGTTTAATACTGGGGGTTGAACCTGGCGTTGAACACTGGCGTTGAAAAGGGCGTTAAAAAACTGGGGGGGGTTGAAAATACTTGGCGTTGAAAACTGGGGGTTTGAACCCACTTTTTGGGGGTTGAAACTGGGGGTTAATACGGGGTTGAAACTGGCGTTGAAACTGGGCGTTTTGAATACTGGGGTTTTTTACTGGGGGGTTAAACCTGGGTTGAAACTGGCGTTTAACACTGGGGGTTTAAACTGGGCGTTGAAACTGGGCGTTTTTAACTGGGCGTTGAAATGGGCGTTGAAACTGGGGCGTTGAAACTGGGCGTTGATACTGGGCGTTTAACATGGGCGTTTAAACTGGCGTTGAACACTGGGCGTTGAAACTGGGCGTTGAATATGGGGGTTGAACACTGGCGTTTTAAAAACTGGGCGTTGAAAATGGGGGTTGAATCGGGCGTTGTATATGGCGTTGAACATGGGGGTTGAACACTGGCGTTGAACATGGGGGGTTTTTAACACTGGGCGTTGAATATGGGCGTTGAACGGGCGTTGAATAGGGCGTTGAACATGGGGCGTTGAAAACGGGGTTGAAAACTGGGCGGAAAATTGGGGGGAACACTGGGCGTTGAACACTGGGCGTTGAATACTGGGCGTTAAAAAAAATGGCGTTGAATACTGGTTTGACACTGGGCGTTGAAAACGGGCAAGGGGGTTTAACATTTGGGCTTTTGACACTTGCGTGAACACTGGGCGTTTTAATACTGGGGGTTGAACAGGGGTTGAATATGGGCGTTGAACCTGGGGGTTTTCCTAATACTGGGGGGTTAACCTGGGGTTTTGGGGTTTAATACTGGGGTTAAACTGGGCGTTTTAAACTGGCCCTTTAACACTGGGCGTTTAATACTGGGGTTGAACACGGGCTTTTAAACTGGGCGGC
>NW_026469952.1:0-11502 GCF_026875155.1 Cherax quadricarinatus | reverse complement strand
TAATTAAAACCCTGTAATTAGTCGAATTAGCCGTAATTAGTACTTAATTAGCATGTAATTAGCACTGAAATTTACAAAATTTTAGCACTGTAATTAACCTGAAATTTAACCTGTAATTGCACTGTAATTAGTACTGAATTTAGCGTGTAAAGACTGAATTAGAGTGAAATTTAGACGAATTGGGCGGAAAGTTAAGTCAAAAAGGGGGGACGAAGCAAATGGTCGGAGAGAACTTTGTCGCAATGCAAGAATTACGTCCCCGCGGGGCAAATAAAGACGTGAAAGATAAAGGAGAGTTAATTATATTATCGACATTTACTGTTAAGTGAAAAACAAAGACGCAGCGGTGACGTAGATACTTTTAAAAGTGAGAAACAAAGACGCAGCGGTGACGTACTGTTAAAGTGAGAAACAAAAACGCAGCGGTGACGTAGTATGTTTAAAGTGAGAAACAAAGACGCAGCGGTGAGTAGATACTGTTAAAAGGGGAGAAAAAAAGGGACGCAGCGGTGACGTAGATGCTGTTAAAGTGAGAAAAAAGGGACGCAGCGGTGACGTAGATGCTGTTAAAAGTGAGAAACAAAGAGCAGCGGTGACGTAGATAGGGTTAAAGTGAGAAACAAAGACGCAGCGGTGACGTAGATACTGTTTAAAGTGAGAAACAAAGACGCAGCGGTGACGTAGATGCTGTTAAAGTGAGAAACAAAGACGCAGGGGGTGACGTAGATGACGCTAAGTTAATACAAAATATTGAAAATGGATCGAGCCTGACCCAAGGCCGGGCTCCGGGAGTGGAATTATTATAATAAAAAAGAAGCGCTAAAAACCACAGGGCTATACAGCACCAGGAGTGGAAACATTATAATAATGGGGGAGCGCTAACCCGATGATTATAAGCGATGTGGGGAGAGGGATGGAAGGTAATTGAGGCTTATCCAGGGAACTGGAGACCAGATCCAATTCCCTAGATCAAGAGCCTCACCTGCATAAGGAACCTCCCTTGAGGGGTGAAGAAACTCTCGAAACTGATCAAAGGTAAAAAATTTGCGTTAAATTTAACGTTTAAATTTTAACTTTTTAAATTTAAGGGGTTAAATTTAAGGTTAAATTTAAGGTTAAATTTAACGTTAAATTTAAACGTTTTAAACACGTAAAACGAACACGTTAAATTCAACCAAATTCATTTAGACACAGGTACACAATTATCATCCATAGTTTAACATGGTTAAATTTTTTAAAGGGTAACCATGAAGCTGGTCTCAGACGGGCGGAGGGGGCGTTTACCCCGGAACTCTCTCCAGGTACACTCCAGGTCAACCATAACTAATTAGTGACTTATTTCGGCAAAATATTAATTTGGGTTTAAGAATTAAAGTTATTTTACCTATAAAAAAATAATAATAATAAAAATTTAATAATAATAATAATAATATTTTATTTCTAAGTACATGTACCAGGTATACAAGTACATGTACAAGGTATACAAGTACATGTACAAGGTATACAAGTACATGTCCCAGGTATACAAGTAATGTACAAGGTATACAAGTACATGTACAAGGTATACAAGTACATGTACAAGGTATACAGTACATTACAAGGTTTACAAGTACATGTAAAAGGTAACCAGTACATGTACAAGGTATACAAGTACATGTACAAGGTATACAAGTACATGTACAAGGTATACAAGTACATGTACAAGGTATACAAGTACATGTACAGGTATACAAGTCCCAAGGTATACCAGTACATGTACAAGGTATACAAGTAATGTACAAGGTATACAAGTACATGTACAAGGTATACAAGTACATGTACCAGGTATACAAGTACATGTACAAGGTATCCCAAGTACATGTACAGGTATACAAGTACATGTACAAGGTATACAAGAAACATGTACCAGGTATACAAGTACATGTACAAGGTATACCAGTACATGTACAAGGTATACAAGTACATGTACAAGGTATACCAGTACATGTAAAAGGGTATACAAGTACATGTAAAAGGGTATACCAGTACATGTACAAGGTATACCAGTACATGTACAAGGTATACAAGTACATGTACAAGGTATACAAGACATGTACAAGGTATACCAGTACTTGTCCCAAGGTATACAAGTACATGTACAAGGTTACCAGTACATGTACAAGGTATACAAGTACATGTACAAGGTATACCAGTACATGTACAAGGTATACAAGTACATGTACAAGGTATACCAGTACATGTACAAGGTATACCAGTACATGTACAAGGTATACCAGTACATGGACAAGGTATCCCAGTACATGTACAAGGGTTATACCAGTACATGTACAAGGTATACCAGTACATGTAAAAGGGTATATAAGTACATGTACAAGGTTTTATAAGTACAGGGACAAGGATACCAGTACATGTACAAGGTATACCAGTACATGTACAAGGTATACCAGTACATGTACAAGGCATACCAGTACATGTACAAGATATACAAATACATGTACAAGGTATACCAGTACATGTAAAGGTATTACAGTACATGTACAAGGCATACAGTACATGTACAAGGTATACAAATACATGTAAAAGGGTATACCAGTACATGTACAAGGTATACAAATACTTTGTACAAGGTATACAAGTACATGTACAAGGTATACAATACATGTACAAGGTATACCAGTACATGTACAAGGTTTATACAATCATGTAAAAGGTATACAGTACATGTACAAGGTTATAAAAATTACAGTACAAGGTATACAAGTACATGTACAAGGTTTACAAGTACATGTACAAGGTTACAAGTACTGTACAAGGTATACAAGTACATGTACAAGGTATACAAGTACATGTACAAGGTATACAAGTACTGTAAAAGGGTTTATACAAGTACATGTACAAGGTATACAAGTACTGTAAAAGGGTATACAAGTACATGTACAAGGTATACAAGTACATGTACAAGGTATACAAGTACATGTACAAGGTATACAAGTACATGTACAAGGTATACAAGCACATGTACAAGGTATACAAGCACATGTACAAGGTATACCAGTACTGTACAAGGTATCCCAGTACATGTACAAGGTATACAAGTACATGTACAAGGTATAAAAGTACATGTACAAGGTATACAAGTACAGTAAAAGGTATACAAGTACATGTAAAAGGTTTATACAAGTACATGTACAAGGTATACAAGTACATGTACAAGGTATACAAGTACATGTACAAGGTATAGAAGTACATGTACAAGGTATAGAAGTACATGTACAAGGTATAGAAGTACATGTACAAGGTATACCTGTACATGTACAAGGTATACAAGTAAATGTACAAGGTATACCAGTACATGTACAAGGTATACCACATGTACAAGGTATACCACATGTACAAGGTATACCACTACATGTACAAGGTATACCAGTACATGTACAAGGTATACCAGTACATGTACAAGGTATACCAGTACATGTACAAGGTATACCAGTACATGTACAAGGTATACCAGTACATGTACAAGGCATACCAGTACATGTAAAAGGGCTACCAGTACATGTACAGGCATACCAGTACATGTACAAGATATACAAATACATGTACAAGGGTATACCAGTACATGTAAAAGGTATACCAGTACATGTACAAGGCATACCAGTACATGTACAAGGTATACAAATACTTTGTACAAGGTATACCAGTACATGTACAAGGTATACAAAATACATGTAAAAGGTATACAAGTACATTTTACAAGGTATACAAGTACTTTGTACAAGGTATAACCAGTACATGTAAAAGGGCATACCGTACTGTACAAGGTATACAATACATGTACAAGGTATCCCAGTACATTTTACAAGGTATAAAATTTACATGTACAAGGTATACAAGTACATGTACAAGGTATACAAGTACATGTAAAAGGTATACAAGTCATGTACAAGGTATTACAAGTACATGTACAAGGTATACAAGTACTTGTACAAGGTATACAAGTACATGTACAAGGTATACAAGTACAGAAACAAGGTATACAAGTACATGTACAAGGTATACAAGTACATGTACAAGGTATACAAGACATGTACAAGGTATACAAGCACATGTACAAGGTATACAAGCACATGTACAAGGTATACAAGCAAAATGTACAAGGTATACCAGTACATGTACAAGGTATACCAGTAATGTACAAGGTATACCAGTACATGTACAAGGTATACAAGTACATGTAAAAGGTTAACAAGTACATGTACAAGGTATAGAAGTACATGTACAAGGTATAGAAGTACATGTACAAGGTATAGAAGTACATGTACAAGGTATAGAAGTACATGTAAAAGGGTTTATAGAAGTACATGTAAAAGGTATACAAGTACATGTACAAGGTATACCAGTACATGTACAAGGTAAAACAAGTACATGTACAAGGTATACAAGAAACATGTACAGGTATACCAGTACATTACAAGGTATACCAGTACATGTACAAGGTATACCAGTACATGTCAGGTATCCCACTACATGTACAAGGTTATACACTACATTTACAAGGTATACCAGTACATGTACAAGGTATCCCAGTACATGTACAAGGTATACCAGTACATGTACAATGTATACCAGTACATGTACAAGGTATACAAGTACATGTACAAGGTTACAAGTACATGTACAAGGTATAGAATTTAATGTACAAGGTTTATACCAGTACATTGTACAAGGTATAACCAGTACATGTACAAGGTATACAAGTACATGTACAAGGTATACCAGTACATGTACAAGGTATACAAGTACATGTACAAGGTATACAAGTACATGTACAAGGTATACCACCCACATGTACAAGGCATACCGTACATGTACAAGGTATACCAGTACATGTACAAGGTATCCAGTACATGTCAAGGTATACAAGTACATGTACAAGGTATACCAGTACATGTAAAAGGTTTACAAGTAATGCAAAAAGGTATACAAGTACATGCACAAGGTATACAAGTACATGTACATGGTATACAAGTACATGTACAGGGTATACAGGTACATGTACAAGGTATACAAGTACAAGTACAAGGTATACAAGTATATGTACAAGGTATACAAGTACATGTACAAGGTATACAAGTACATGTACAGGGTATACAGGTACATGTACAAGGTATACAAGTACATGTACAAGGTATACAAGTACAAGGTATACAAGTACAAGGTATACAAGTACATGTACAAGGTATACATGTGCATGTACAAGGTATACAAGTACATGTACAAGGTATACATGTGCATGTACAAGGTACACAAGTACATGTACAAGGTACACAAGTACATGTACAAGGTACACAAGTACATGTACAAGGTACACAACTAAATGTACAAGGTACACAAGTAAATGTACAAGGTATACAAGTACATGTACAATGTATACAAGTACATGTACATGGTATACAAGTACATGTACAAGATATACAAGTACATGCACAAGGTATACAAGTACATGCACAAGGTATACAAGTACATGCACAAGGTATACAAGTACATGTACAAGGTATACAAGAACATGTACAAGGTATACAAGTACATGTACAAGGTATACAAGTACAGTACAGGTATACAAGTATAAGGTATACAAGTAAAAGGGTATACAAGTAATGTACAAGGTATACAAGTGCATGTACAAGGTATAAAAAATACATGTAAAAGGTATACAAGTACAAAGTATAAAGAAACATGAAACAAGGTATACAAGTGCATGTAAAAGGTATACAAATACATGTACAAGGTATACAAGTACAAAGTATACAAGTCATGTAAAAGGGTATACAAGTACATGTACAAGGTATACAAGTACATGTACAAGGTATACAAATACAGGGTACAAGGTATACAAGTACAAAGTATACAAGTACATGTACAAGGTTACAAGTACATGTACAAGGTATACAGTCATAGCTGACATCAGTGACATACTGCTATATAGAAAAGTCCCTTGTTATGCTGAGCATTTCCCGCAAATTAGGTCAGTTTTGTCCCAGGATGTGACCCACACCAGTCCACTAACACCCAGGATTGTGACCCACCAGTCACTAACACCCAGGATTTTGACCCACACCAGTCCATTAACACCCAGGATGTGACCCACACCAGTCCACTAACACCCAGGATGGACCCACACCAGTCCATTAACCCCCAGGTACCCATTTTTACTGATGTGTGAACATGGACAGCAGGTGTCTTAGGGAAACCCCCCGTACCGGGGATCTAAACACGGATCTCAGTGTGTGTGTGTGTGTGTGTGGTGGGTGCGCTACCAATGGGAGCTACGGGACATGTATACGAAATATTCAGTCACAATTATCCTAGTGGGTAATTTACAACTCTCGTCTCACACACTGAGTGCCCGTGGTTCAGTCCCCGGTACGGGTGGACACATCTGGTGTGTTTCCTTACACCTCTGTCCCTGTTTACCTTGCATTAAGTAGGTACCTGGGCATTAGTCACCTTGCACCTGCTGTCACTGTTCACCTAGCAGTAAGTAGGTTACCTAGGTATTAGTCACCATTACACCTGCTGTCACTGTTCTTCTAGCAATTAAGTAGGTACCTCGGTGTTTAGGTGACTGGTGTGGGTAGCATCCTGAGGGACAAGACTGAAGGACAACAATGGAATAAGCAGTCTTCGATGACCCACTGACTTCTTAGGTTATCCTGCGTGACTAACCCTCCGGTGTTAAAAACCCCAACAAAATCTCATCCTACCACATACAGTACTGAAAGAGAAAAATATAATAGTTGACCACGTGGTGAGGACAGTTCCATCGTTTTCTCTAATGCAACCACAACATTCATTCCCATTTTCTATTATTTCTGATCTTTGGATTATTTAAGCAAAATTTAATACATTAGTAGTATAAAGAAGCCAACGTTACGGTTCGCATACATAATGTATGCAGCACTGTATACATAATGTATGCAGCAATGTATACATAACGTATGCAGCATTGTATACATAAGGCATTGTATACATCATTGTATTATACATCATTGTATACATTGTATTATACATGTATACAATTTGTATACATAAAGTATGCACCGCTACATAGTGCATTATATAATGTATGCAGCACTATATAATGCAGCGTTGTATACATAATGTATGCAGCATTGTATACACTTCTATGTGTAGTAGTTGTAGTAGTAGTAGTAGTAGTGGTAGTAGCAGTGGTGGTTGTAACAGTAGTGGTAGTAGTAGTGATAGTGGCAGTAGTAGTGGTGGTAGTAGTAGTAGTAGTGGTAGTAGTGGTAGTAGTAGTAGTGGAAGTAGTAATAGAATTGGTAGTAGTACTGGTGGTGGTGGTAGAAGTGGTAGTAGTAGTAGTGGTGGAAGTAGTAGTAGTGGTGGTAGTAGTAGTGGAAGTAGTAATAGAAGTGGTAGTAGTTACTGGTAGTGGTAGTAGTGGTAGAAGTGGTAGTAGTAGTGGTGGTGGTAGAAGTGGTAGTAGTAGTAGTGGTGGTAGAAGTGGTAGTAGTAGTAGTGGTGGTAGAAGTGGTAGTAGTAGTAGTAGTAGTGGTGGTAAGTTAGTGGTAGTGGTGGTGGTGGTAGTGGTGGTGGTATGGTGGTGGTGGTGGTAGTAGTGGTGGTAGTAGTGGTGGTAGTAGTGGTGGTGGTGGTAGCAGTGGTGGGGGTTTTAGTGGTGGTGGTGGTAGTGTGGTGGGGGTTTATATTTGGTTTAGTAGTGGTGGTAAGTAGTGGTGGTGGTGTAGTAGTAGTGGTGGTTATTTAGTGGTGGTGGTATTAGTAGTGTGGTGGGGGGTAGTAGTAGTGGTGGTAGTGGAAGTAGTTAGTGGTGTAGTGGAGTAGGTGGTAGTAGTGGTGGTGGTGGTAGTAGGGGTTTGGTGGTGGTGGTGGTGGTGGTAGTAGTGGTGGTGGTAGTAGTGGTGGTGGTGTAGTGGAGAAAGTAGTGGTGTAGTGGGGGTGGTGTGGTAGTCGTGGTGGTGGGTGGTGGTAGTGGTGGTGGTGTTAGCAGTAGTGGGGGTTTGGTAGTAGTAGTGGTGGTGGTGGGGGTGGTGGAGTGGTAGTGGCGGTGGTAGTAGTGGTGGTGGGGGTGGTATTTGGTTTTGGTGGGTAGTAGTATAGTGTAGTAGTGGTGGGGGTTTAGTAATAGTATGGTGGTAGTAGTGTGGTGGTGGAGTAGTAGTGGTGGAATTTAGTGTGGTGGTAGTGGTGGTGGTAGTGGTGGTGGTAGTAGTGGTGGTAGTAGTGGTGGTGGTAGTAGTGGGGGTTTGGTGGTGTAGTAGTAGTGGTGGTGGTAGTAGTAGTGGTAGTAGTAGTGGTGGTGGTGGTAGTATGGTGGTAGTGTGGTGGTGTGTAGTGGTGGTGGTGGTAGTAGTGGGGGTGGTGGTGGTGGTAGTGGTGGTGGTTTTTAGTAGTAGTAGCGGGGGGTAGTAGTGGTGGTGGTGGTAGAGTAGGGGTTTGGTAGTAGAGAGTGGTGGTAGTAGTAGTGGTAGTGGTGGTAGTAGTAGTGGTGGTGGTAGTAGTGGTGGTGGTAGTAAAGTGGTGGTGGTGGTAGGTAGTGGTGGTTGGTAGTAGTGGTGGTGGTAGTAGTAGTGGTGGTAGTAGTGGTAGTGTAGTAGTGGTAGTAGTAGGGGTTTAGTAGTAGTAGTGGTAGTAGTAGGTGGTAGTAGTAGTGGTAGTGTAGTAGTGGTAGTAGTAGTGGTGGTAGTAGTAGTGGTGGTGGTAGTAGTGGTGGGGGTTAGTAGTGGTGGTGGTGGTAGTAGTGGTAGTAGTAGTAGTAGTAGTGGTGTGTAGTAGTGGTGGTGGTAGTAGTAGTTGGTGGTAGTAGTGGTGTAGTAGTGTGGTGGTAGTAGTGGGTGGTGGTAGTAGTAGATAGTGGTGGTGTAGTATTTGGTGGTAGTAGTAGTGGTGGTAGGTAGTAGTGTAGTGGTAGTAGTGTAGGGGTGGGTATAGTAAGGGGTGTGGTAGTAGGGGTGGTAGTAGTGGTGGTGGTGGAGTAGATACTTATATTACAAGTTAATAAACAATATTAATGTTGACAGTGCACAACACACATGAGCCAACAGGACTAAGACTACTAGTTGTTGCAGGGTGTCTAGTAAAAGGGTTTAGTGACTTGAAACAACTTAGTTAAGTTACAACAAATTACACGACAACTCATGGGCAAGGTAAAACATTACTAGTGCTAAGTTGTTAAATGTTTCTAACGTTAGAAATGTTGTTAAAGGTTGAGTGACACTAGTTAATTACAACACAATCTGAATAATAATCGTTGTACCCTTCTCCATGACAGGAGGTGATAGTTAAGACACGTAGGCAACAGTTAGGCAACTTTATTCCGAAACGTTTCCCCTACACAGTAGGCTTCTTTCAGTCGAATACAGAAAGTAGGCAGGAACAGTAGAGATGTGAAGACGATGTAATCAGTCCATCACCCTTTGAAGTCGTAGAATTTTGAAGTTGTCAGCCCCTCAGCCTGGAGAAGTTCAGTTCCATAGTCAGGAACTATCTGAAGATCAAGCGACAGTGCGGAAAAACACCTTGGACAACCCTTTCAAGTGAGAAGAGTGTTGGATCTGAGTTTGGACCTGACCTCTCAGTGGCTACATTCTGACTATACTATACTACTACTACTACTCTGCCACCTCTACTTCCGACAGTATTTAAGTCTCTGCATTTGTCGCTTGATCTTCAGATAGTTCCTGACTATGGAACTGAACTTTTCCAGGCTGAGGGACTGACAACCTCAAAATTCTACGACTTCAAGGGTGATGGACTGTTTAAACTTTCGTCTTCACATCTCTACTGTTTCCTGCCTACTTTCTGTATTCGACTGAAAAAGCCTACTGTGTAGGCGAAACGTTTCGGAAAAAAAGTTGCCTAACTGTTGCCTACGTGTCTTACCTACCAACCTGTCGGTATTGTATACCATTTTGTTTGTTCACAGGAGATGATCCCCTTCACAATGCTTCACTTTACAGCGTTTTGCTAATACGGCGGTTTTCAATTAAACCCTTTCTTCTGTTTCTCCCTGTGGTTCTTTGGTCCTACCCTTGTGGGCCCTTACTTTTGCAGTGCTCCTCTCTTCTTGCCCTTAGAATGACCCCATTTCTTGTACTACTATTACTACTACCACTTAATTTTTTCCTACTACTACTACCAGCCTTACTACTACACTTTCTACCTCTATGGACTGCCTCATAGGACTGCCCCCCCCACAGGGCTGTAAACCTTTTACTCCACTTGACCTCAAGAAGACTCACCGTGCCCTTGTCATAGGACTGCCCCTGCCACAGGGCTGTAAACGGTTACATCACGTGTACACTTACGACACTCCTTCGGGAAAAGGCCCAGTCCCGGACCCAGTATGTACCTCTGTTTTGTCTTTTTGACTATTACCCACAGGATGGGTTTTGGGGGACTACACCCACAGGATGGGTATGGGTGATACCAACCCCACAGGATGGGTATGGGGTGACTACCACCCACAGGATGGGTATGGGGTGACTTCCACCCACAGGATGGGTATGGGGTGACTACCACCCACAGGATGGGTATGGGGTGACTACCGCCCACAGGATGGGTATGGGGTGACTACCACCCACAGGATGGGTATGGGGTGACTACCACCCACGGATGGGTTTTGGGGTTTACTACCACCCACAGGATGGGTATGGGGTGACTACCATCCACAGGATGGGTATGGGGTGACTACCATCCACAGGATGGGCATGGGGTGACTACCATCCACAGGATGGGCATGGGGTGACTACCATCCACAGGATGGGTATGAGGTGACTACCACCCACAGGATGGGTATGAGGTGACTACCACCCACAGGATGGGTATGGGGTGCATAATAAACATATTAAACGAACTGGAGCCACTGCCGGGACACCACATGGAGAAGACCCGGGCCAGGACCCGTCCTGGCAAACCTACCTAAACATCAACCCTCTTGTGTTAGTGTGACTTGTAAATGGTCCAAGTCGGACCGAAACTTCGTCGTAACCTCCTCTCTCCTATGTGCAGATTATCAGTGTATTGTTCCAGTCACAGTATTGTGCCTGTTTTGTTCTCTACAACTCTATTGCCAAACTTATACTTCCCAATACCCTTTCTAAATCCAAATTTCTCCAACTTCACTCCATTGCTGTGAGTCCCGACTTGCTCAGACATTTTTAACACGTTATTTATATCTCCTTTATTCGTGTTTACCATTTGTATACATCAATCATATCTCCCTTAATTCTACGGCGACTTTCCAAATCCCGCTACAACTACATACGACTAACATACCTTAAAGGCTAGAAGACTGAGGTGTTTGACAGTACGTGGAGGGTTGTCGCAGGACTGTCGCTAGTTACACTGTTATTCCCTAACTTAAGTTATATACTAAAGAATGTTAACCTTATCAATTATTATTATAGTAGTAGTAGTTGAGCGTGTATGCAGTATAATTAGTAGTAAATAGTGAGT
>NW_026469951.1:0-10938 GCF_026875155.1 Cherax quadricarinatus | reverse complement strand
ACCCAAAAAGAGCGGTCATATCTTGACCCCCCACAAAGAGGTTACTATCTTGCCCTTTACCCAAAAAGCGGTCACGTCTTGACCTCCCCCACAAGGAGCGCATGTCACTTCTTGACCTCACCCACAAGGACAGGGCACTGTCTTGACCTCCCCCCACAAGAAGCGGGCACTGTCTTGACCTACCCAAAGGAGAGGTCAGTCTTGACCCACCACAAGAAGCAGGTCACGTCTTGACCCACCCACAAGAAGCAGGCATGCTTGCCCTCACCAAAGAAGCGGGTCACTGTCTTGCCCTCACCCACAAGAAGCGGGTCACGTTGACCCCCCACAAAAGGTCATGTTTTTGACCTCACCCAAAGAACGGGTCACGTCTTGCCTCACCCACAAAAAAGCGGGTACTGTTTTTGACCTCCCCCACGGGGAGCAGGTTACTTTTTGACCCACCCAAAAGGGAGCACAGATCACTGTCTTGACCTCCCCCACAAGGAGCAGGGCACTTCTTGACCTCCCCCCACAAGAAGCAGGTCACTGTCTTGCCTCACCCAAAAGGACGGGTCACTGTCTTGACATCACCCACAAGGGCAGGTCACGGTTTTTGACATCACCCAAAGGAGCAGGTCCTGTTTTGACCTCACCCCAAGAAGAAATCACTGCTTGCCCTCACCCACAAGAAGGGGGTCACTGTCTTGACCTCCCCCACAAGGAGGGGTCATGTTTGACCTCACCCACAAAAAGCAGACACTGTCTTACCTCCCCCAAGAAGCGGTCACTGTCTTCCTCCCCCACAAGGAGCGGTCACTGTCTTGACCTCACCCAAAAGGAGCAGGTCACTTTTTTTTACCTCACCCACAAAGGGGGCAGATCATGTCTTGACCTCACCCAAAAGAACGATCACTGTCTTGACCTCACCCCAAGGGCAGGTCACTGTCTTGACCTCACCCACAAAAGCAGATCACGTCTTGACCTCACCCACAAGAAGCAGATCATGTCTTGACCTCCCCCACAAGAAGCGGGGTCCTGTTTTGACCTCACCCACAAGGAGCGGGCACTGTCTTGACCTCACCCCCAAAAGCAGATCACTGTTTTGACCTCCCCCAAAGAAGCAGGTCACTGTTTTGACCTCACCCACAAGGAGCAGGTCCTGTCTTGACCTCCCCCAAGAACGATCACTGTCTTGACCTCCCCCACAAGAAGCAGGTCCTGTCTTGACCTCACCCAAAAGGGACAGGTCACTGTCTGACCTCACCCCAAGGAGAGGTCACTGTCTTGACCTAAACCCAAAAGGAGCAGGCCCTGTCTTGACCCCCCCCACCACAATACAACAAAACCTCTGCAACTAGCAACAGAGATCTAGCAAAAAGTTGAATGGGTATCTTTCACTTCCCCTCACCGATTTTACCCAAAATAAAAAACCCTTGCATTTGAATTTTTGAGTGTGTAGCCAAGGATTATCATTACTAGTGGACGACCTTCAAATCGGGGCCAAAATTTGTGTTAGTCTGCATGAATTTGGCTCAAAAATAAAAAGAATCAAGACAGTGAAGAGACACCACCCCCTCGACCCATGTCCTCCCTCCGACACCATCAAACCAACAACACAAGTCTTTAGCTCAAGTGCCCCTTTCTTGGGCGTATATTGATAATACTGTAACAAAGGAGGTTAATCACCAATTCTTCCTCAGGATGGAGTTTGCTCCCTTTTTTGGACCATCCTGTCGAGGGGGGAACTACAAACAGCTGAACATCGTCCCACAGCGTTATACAAACCAGACACTTCCTCTCTCACAACTTTATAGTACAACTATGTTAGTCTTCATTCCCCATAGTATAATTCCAGCAGTCCCAGGTAAGACATCTGGGGAGTGAAACCACCCCCATTCTCCCCCCACTCTTTTGACAACATCTCCCAACATCTCTATCATCAATAAATTACGGTTCCCGTTTTTTCCATTCCCTTGCGCACTAGCTCCCCATTGAGGTCCAGGGTTTGATCCCGGTAAAGAAAGTTTTTCATTCAAGTATACCAAAACAGTTAAAAAGTTCCAAACTAGCACATGGGTGAAAAACCTAGGAAAAACCCAAAAAGGTCGAAAAAGTGACTTTTTTCCCATTGGGTCCTTGAAATAATTATTATTAGCTATAAGGAAAAACTAGGAAAAAGGTAAAATGAGTTTTTATATTTACATCGTGTTAACTAAAAATTTAAAAAATTTTCTCCTCTGTGTCGCTAAATTCATTAGGCACCTTTTGGGGTCCTTCTTGAACTTTTTTCTATGATGGGTTTTGACATTCAGGGAGTCTGTTCCATTTCCCTTTTTTGCTGTACAGTAAAATGTTTGAACCTTGGCCCCGACTGGGTCTACAAAGTTGTGCTCTCTCCCCCTTTGTACTATATTGCTTTGGGGCCCCCCTTGATAAAAAATTGGGGAGCAAAAACTTCTTGACACTTTAAATAAAATTTTTAAACTTACTTTAAATTCGTTGTTTTGCTCGTCTTCAAAATTCAGCTATCCAAATTTTTGTAATTCATGGGCCACATGTTCTCTTGGCCAGGTCCAGGAGGAATCTTACCTTTTCTTCGGGATTTGCGTCTCTCAGTTTTTTGTCAAAGAGAGTACCATGGAAGCAAGCGTAATCCATATACATTATTATTATTTCCTAAGAAAAGCTTTTTACACGTAGACCACGACCCTACCCACAAAAATTAAACATTTCGGGATAAGAGGCCCTGCACTTTCTTATTTCAAATCTTACTTACTAAAAGTTCAGTATGTCACCATAAAGACACAGCTCCCGCAACACGGCCAATTATACGGATTTTCCCCGGGGAAGTGTCCTTGGGCCCCTGCTCTTCCTCAATTCATCAATCCTTCCAAAAGATCCCCCACCTAAACCCATTCTTTTCTAAACATTTTTCACCCACCCAATCCCACCCCCCCATTTAAAATTATCTTCCCCCTTAAAACCCAATCTTCCTTCACCCAAAAATACAAAAACAACAAATACAAATTAACATTAAATTTTACAAAACCCAAACCAAAAAATTCAAATTTCCACTTTTCCTTCCAAACCAACCCCCCCCCCCAAATAAAAAAAATATCCCTTATTTCCCCCAAATTTTTTCCCCCCCCCCTTCCCCCCCTTTTTTTTATACCCCCTACATTTGGGCTTGGTAACCTTTCAAACACCCAAAACCCCCAAAAATAAAACCCCCAAACAAAAAACTATAAAATAAACCTAAATCCCATCCCTGGCAAAACCCCCCCCCCTTAAACTAAAATTATTTTCCCTACTCCCCCTTCAGTGCAATCAACTCAGGGGAAAAACCCAAACAATTTCCAAAAAAGCTTTTTTTGAATTTACAAACCCACGGCAAAAAACCCCAAAAACCTCTAGACATTCCCCCCTTCCACTAAAACCCTTTTCAAAATTCAATTATTTAAAGGCCTTAAAAAAAAAAAGGCAAAACCCTGGCTTTTCAAAAAACCCCACCTAAAAAGACAAACTTCACGACTTTTCGGGCCGACTTACCATTGACAAAGCCATAACAAGGAGGACGAACCAAAATAAGGCAAAGAGAAGGTAGGAGAGTTTTGGGAGTTAGTAAAGAGAGACAAGAAGATATAAAAGGCAGGATGAAATGAAATGAAAAGGGGATAGTAAAGTTTATCCCGCCCGTGATGGCAAACCCCCCACCCCCAAGACAACCAGACCCCACAAAAGGTCTAATTTCATAGTAGATGTATGAAAAAGAAGAGGTGTGGTGTGGGAGTGGTAGAAGTGGGAAATAAGGGGAAAAGAGCCATCAAATACAAAGGAAGGGGAGCACTGCAAAGAGCCCAGAAACCCCAAGGGAGACAAGCCACCCAGTGCGTGAAAGGGGAATGGTGAAATAAAATAAAAAAGGAACAGAAACACGAACAGGAAGGGAAAAAGACAACCCAGAGGAGAAAAGGAAAGGAAAGGGGAAGAGGAAAAAGAAAAAAAGAGAAGAAAAAATGAGGTTCAGGTTAAGCACGGTGTTCTAAATTTTTGGAGCATTTTACAATGAGTGGGGGAGGGAAGGCATCTACAGAGACAAGCCCGGCAAAAGGGTTTTACGAGGGAAATTGTGTATAAAGAGGATTCAACAAACGGGGGACTGTTGGGTTTGGAATAGGGGAAAACGTTTTTGCAAAAACCAGTCAATAGGATGGATGATCTTGACGACAGAAAAACATGTTAGGGCGGCGCCTAAAACATTTTTTGCCCCTAAGTCGTCAAAGAGATCGACCCGTTTCTCCAAAATTTAAAAGGGGAAAGGGGGAGCAAGAAATGAGAACACCAGGGAAAATCTTAGGGGAGGAGAGGAGAACGAATTATGCGAAGAGTGTTTTTTCGGGGAAGGTAAAACTTGATGTCTAAGGACGGGGAAATTGTTGAGATTAGAAAAACCGGGAAAATTGGGAAGGAGAGGATAGAAGAGTTCCCATGGTAGAGATTTGGGGGAGAAGAAAATTTCTTTTGCACGTGGAGGGCAGGTCTATAAATGGGAAGGGGGAGCCAAACGGGGGAACGAATTATTAAAAAAGTAAATTTCGCTGGAAGGGAAATGAGGCACAATGCGAGGGCACGGAAAAGAGGGAGATAAGAACATTTTTTCTTGACAGGGAGCATGATAGGAAAGTAGTGAATGTACATGCCACTGTGCATAGGTTTAGGGTAAACGGAAAAGGAAAAACCTGTATCTGAGCGGTGGACATGGACATCAAGGAAAGGAAGTAAGGAATTAGTTTCCCCATTCAGTTTTTAACTTAAGGGAAAGGGGGCAAGATTGTTAAGAGCTTCAAGAAAAGGTTGGAAGAGACTGGAGTCATGAGGCCACAGAGAAAGATGTCATCCACATAGCGGAGCCAGAGTGAAGGTTGCACATCGAGGGTAGGAAGAAGAACAGTCTCGAAGTATTCCATGTAAAGATTAGCAAGGACAGGAGAGAGAGGAGAGCCCATAGCGACACCGTTTCGCCATCCAGTGGCTGGCTGGATGGCGAAACGTCTACGGTGGGGATGCCCGGGGGTTTTTGCATGTGTCATTTCATCCTGTCGGGTTTTATATACAATTCTTGTACTACACTACTACTACTACTACTACCACTACTAAATACCTCTACCTCTTCCTGCCTATATATAGCCGTTCTGCTCCTCCTCTGTTAGTGTGACTTTGTCAATGGTCCAAGTCGGACCGAAACGTCGTCGTAAGTTCTGTCTTTTATGTGCGGGTTATTTGTGTAAGGCCCTAAAATCTGGAATACCTACCTGAGAACTCTAGAACTGCAGGGCACATTCATCACCTTCAAAACTACCATTAGAAAAACATCTTATCTCCCTGAAAAACCCCATCAACTAACTACACGAATACCCCCTGGTGGTTCAACTTACACCACTCACTCATTTACCATAAACAGAAATATTAACTCAATCTTAAAATAATAATCCGTAAAACTCCAATCTGAAACATGTCTTGCCAAAACAAAGCATTCACATTGTAAACTCACAACTTATTTAGTCATTAGCCTATCCAAACTTACCGGGGCCCCCCCTTACTGTCCAACCCTGGACGGGTTTCAAACGGTTTCGTTGTGCACCCCCTACAGGTTTTTAAATAGAATATTCAAGGGGTTGCTAGTAAATTGCAGTAAACAACCTTTCAAATCATTATGAACTGTTGTAGTCTGGGGTCAGTCAAACAAAAGGGGCTTCCCATGCATAAATTGTCATTTCTGTGGAATTGGTGTCCCGCCCCTTGTGCAGATATCCAAAACTGCTCAAGCGTTTTAAAACGGGAAGTGTTTTTGGGTTTGCCCAAATGAATAAACTGTGGCCCCAAAATCACAAGGGTTTTAAAGAGGTCAAATAAAAGCTGCTTTCAAAAAACCGGAAGCTTTCTACAACAGGTGGAACAAAAAAAGTCCGGGCCCGAATGGTACTGCCCCGATACGGCCATGTTCAGAAAAATGTAAGGCTGGAGATGATGCCTGGTAGTCATAAATGGGGGGCTATAGGCTGCCTGGGGGACAGAAAAAGGGGGGGCTGGAGGGGCTGCCTGGAGACAGTTGGGAAGCTGGGGGGCTGTCCTGGGAGAAGTAAGGGGAAGCTGGAGTGCTTCCTGGGAACAGTAAGGGGGAAGTGGAGATCTGTCCTGGGGGACAGTAATGGTGAACAGATTTTGTCCAGGTAGTCGGGGAAATTTTACGCAGGAAGGAATACATAAAATGACCTCATAGGGGACAGGGGCCCCTGTAGGGAAACAAGTGAACAAAGATAAGAAAAACCCTATTGCAAAAAGAAAAACCCCAGGAAATAAAAAAAAGAGGACCCCTAAATAGTGAGGGTATATTACCAAAAACAACTGGGGGGGCTCCTTGTTTGCTAGGAGGTAGAAGTAAGACGGAAAACACACCAACAGGGAATACAGTCACAGAAACCCAAAGGGAAACGGAAACCAAGCCAGGCCATACTATGCACTCGTATCTCTGGGATGGGGGAAACTGGAAAAAAAAGATGGGACGTCAACTTTGACCCCCCTGGAAATGCCAGCCCATATGAAACAGGGGAAAATCAAACTCCCTTTCCCTTTAAGCTTTTTCACCCTGAACGTGTACCTCTTTAGTCAGGGAAAGACTGTGCAAACTTAAATTTTCCAGGCAACCCCCTAAAAGGGGGCAAAAAGATACAAAAAATCCCGGCCATGGGAAAAAACCCGGGTAGCCCCACCCCTCAAGAGGGGGGAAGGTTTTTTTGTGCCCGGGAAAAAAAAAAAAGGCGGAAATGGCAGAAATCGTACACCAAAACCGTCAATCCTGGAGGGGGGCCACATCGATGGCCTCCACTCCATCCAACAATACAGATACAATGCCGGAAAAAAAAACCCCCCCCCTACCAACAATACCCCCAGTCCGTAACATTTTTTTTTGCAAATATACAGGGTCTAAAGCCCGCAACAAACAACAAAAAAACCTTTCACCGTGGACTGTTTCGAGGGGAAAGGCAAGTTTGCGGCTTTCACTGAGACCCACATAAAGGATACTTGGACAACGAAATATGGATCCCCCGGGTTTCAACCTATCAATGGACAGAGGAAAAGGCAAAAGGGGGGGGGTTGGGCCCGACATTTCAGAGTCACTTTGTTTGCACAGAACTGCTAAAGCCTAAATGATTTTGTGGAAGTTTTAAAATAAAGGTCGAGAACCAAAACCTAGTCATTGTGATAGTCACAAATCCGGGTGCAACATCCCCCCAATTCCAGGAACACTGTTAAAAATTGACCCCTGTCTGGAAAACCTTCCAGCCCTGCACCCAACTCTTGTCCTGGGGGTTTCAACTTAAGGCACCTAAAATGAGGAAATAGCAAATAAAATTGTTGCGTAATAACACCGGAGGCAGCCTGATGAAAACTCACACCACGCGACTTTTAAAAACTCTCACAAAATTCAATTTAAACCAGCAAATAAAAGAGCCATAGACTGGAAATACATAACCTCACTTTACAAAAATGGATCTGATAAGAAAATTTACCATACAAAAAAAATATACTCAGATCACAACATAATTGGGTTAGTCATGTACGAGGGGGCCCCAACCCCATAATAGATTATCACGGGGGCATTCACCAAATTCAACTTCAATAACAAAAACATAAGTGGGACCAAAGTAAACCAAGTCCTAACCGATATAAGCTGGGAAGATATACTAAGCAACACAGACCCCAACTTATGCCTAGAAACAGATTAACTCGGTGGCACTCGATGTATGCACAAGGCTTATTCCTCTAAGAAAAGGAGGAGTAGATGTAAAACAGAAAGAGACAGGCGCTCCCTTACAGGCGACGGAAAAGAATAACAGAGCGGCTAAAAGAGGTCAATATATCTGAAATGCGTAGGGAGACACTGGTCAGAGAAATAGCAAGCATCGAACTTAAGCTAAAAGAATCCTTTAGGAGTCAGGAATCGCGGAAGAACTAAAAGCCATAAATGAAATCGAAAGAAACCCAAAGTATTTCTTCTCCTATGCCAAATCAAAATCGAGAACAACGTCCAGTATTGGGCCCCTACTTAAACAAGATGGGTCCTACACAGATGACAGCAAGGAAATGAGTGAGCTACTCAAGTCCCAATATGACTCAGTTTTAGCAAGCCGCTAACCAGACTGAGAGTCGAAGATCAAAATGAATTTTTTTATGAGAGAGCCACAAAATTTGATTAACACAAGCCTATCCGATGTTATCCTGACGCCAAATGACTTCGAACAGGCGATAAGTGACATGCCCATGCACTCTGCCCCAGGGCCAGACTCATGGAACTCTGTGTTCATCAAGAACTGAAAGAAGCCCCTATCACGAGCCTTTCCATCCTATGGAGAGGGAGCATGGACACGGGGGTCGTCCCACAGTTACTAAAAACAACAGACATAGCCCCACTCCACAAAGGGGGCAGTAAAGCAACAGCAAAGAACTACAGACCAATAGCACTAACATCCCATATCATAAAAATCTTTGAAAGGGTCCTAAGAAGCAAGATCACCACGCATCTAGAAACCCATCAGTTACACAACCCAGGGCAACATGGGTTTAGAACAGGTTGCTCCTGTCTGCTCAACTATTGGACCACTACGACAAGGTCCTAAATGCACTAGAAGACAAAAAGAATGCAGATGTAATATATACAGACTTGCAAAAGCCTTCGACAAGTGTGACCATTGGCGTAATAGCGCACAAAATGCGTGCTAAAGGAATAACAGGAAAAGTCGTCGATGGATCTATAATTTCTCACTAACAGAACACAGAGAGTAGTCGTCAACAGAGTAAAGTCCGAGGCAGCTACGGTGAAAAGCTCTGTTCCACAAGGCACAGTACTCCGCTCCCATCTTGTTCCTCATCCTTATATCCGACATAGACAAGGATGTCAGCCACAGCACCGTGTCTTCCTTTGCAGATGACACCCGAATCTGCATGACAGTGTCTTCCATTGCAGACACTGCAAAGCTCCAGGCAGACATCAACCAAATCTTTCAGTGGGCTGCAGAAAACAATATGAAGTTCAACGATGAGAAATTTCAATTACTCAGATATGGTAAACATGAGGAAATTAAATCTTCATCCTGATACTAACAGAGCACTGTCATCCTCATACAGTAGAAGTTTGCATTGGACACTGATGGGCATGTCTTTTACATAGCATAGGAATAATAAGGGACCCAGAATAATACCTTGGGGAAAACCCCGGGGTTTTTTTTTTTTTTAATTTTCAATTTGTTTCCTGTTAAAAAAAATTCTTTATGTAAAAGGACTACCACGGAGAAAATGCAGTATTTGCATCTTTCAAAAAAAACCCCCAAAAGGTCATTTTGACAACGAAATAGGCTCCCGGTTTATAACCTATTCAGATGGACAACTAAACAGGAAAAAAAGGGGGGTTGGCTTGACGTCCAGAATCGCTCTTTTGCTCTGAATACTAAAAACACCCAAAGGTGTAGTTAAGTTTGGGGGGAAAAAATTTGAAAACCAAAAGGCCGTCACTGTGTTGTACCAACTCCGGATGCAATTTTCCCCAGCAATTCTGGGCAGCTTTTAAAAATTTAATTCTGTCTATAAAAACTCCAACTCCTGCCCCCAACTTTGCTCAGGGATTTAATTTAAAAACACCTGAAAGGAGGGTTACAAAAAAATTAATATAGCAGACTTTCCCCCCCAGGGGGGGAGTCAGTAAAAATTCACCACACAAAGCTTTTAAAAATCTCTGCAACAAATTCCCTTAAGCAGAAATTTTGGGAGCTAACAAGACTAAAAATCCTGGACCTCATTTCTTTAAACAACGCGGTTTATATAAATCAAGACAATACACTAGATCCAACATAACAGAAGTACAGACAGTATAACAGGGCTCCTGACTACAAATGTGATTATCATGGGGGTTTGTAGATGAGTTTGTAGATGGGGGGTTTTTCCAAAAAAATTAAAATTCAATAAAAAAAACATACAATGGCCCAAAGTCAACCATGTCCTAAAGAAATAAGCGGGGGAAATACCCTAAAAACAGATTGAACCTTTGCCTAAAAAAAAAACTCCGGGGTTTTTTTGAGATCTGCTCAAGGGACATTTCCATTAAAAAAAAAAAAGGGGAAAGAAACTAAAAGGGAAAAACCGTCCCTAACAGACAAGCGAAAAAACAAAAGTTGCTGAAAGGGGGCGTAATTGAAAAAGAACGGAGGCCCGGGGAAAAGAAATTCAAAAATCGAACAAAGCTAAGGAATCTTTTCAGGAAACAAGAATCGCAGGAAAAACTAAAAAACCCAAAAAGGGAAAATGAAAAAAAAATTTTTCCTTAGCCAGGAAAAACAACATCCAGTTTTGGGCCCCGCTTTGGCCGCTTGTTCTTCTAGGGTGGGAAAACCAAACCCCCCCCCCTTCAACAGCAAAATTATGACCTGGAGAGTGTTCAAAGAACTTTTATGCACCAAAGTACGATAAGGCACCTAAATTTGGAACGGGTTAAGACCCTTGATTTTTTATTTCCCCCGAAAACGGGGATACCTGGAGTTTACCTGGGAGAGTTCCTGGGGTCAATGCCCCAGGCCCCGGTCTGTGACTAGCCCCGGGGGACAGGCCCGATCAACCGGGTTACGCTGGGTGCACGCAATCCAATGTAACCCCCAGCCCGGTGGGCAGGGACCGACTTTAGGGTTTTCCTGCCGTGAAGACTGCCATTGGGGCTATTTGGAATCCCCCCCTTTTGTAGCTGGGGGGCAGTTGAAAAGTCCGGGCCCCGACCTTAATGTATTTTCTCTTAACGTTATGACACCCCCTTTTTTTTCATTGGGGGGGTTGCAGCGTTGCGGTCTTTTGCTGTCGTAAAGGGGTGATTTTCGGTGCAAGTTTGTACTATCCCTCTAGGATTTTCCCGGG
>NW_026469949.1:0-11654 GCF_026875155.1 Cherax quadricarinatus | reverse complement strand
AATTAAATTAAAACACCCGTAGAAAACTTGAGGGCACATTGAGCTAGAAACTATACAGAATTGAGAATGTATTAAAAATTTTTTTCTAAAAAAGACCCAAACCTCAAACAAATGCCCTAAAAAAACTAAACGGTGCCCCAGCTAAGAGACGAAAGTCCCGGGCTAACACCCCATTCCAAATCCATAAATAAAAAACACCAAAAGAAAAACGACAGAGGGGCCCAAAAACCCAAAGGCCCAAAACAAAACGTTACTCGTCAATCTAACCACCGAAAAAAGGGGCAAAAAAAATTTGTTTTAATGAAACAGATTATCCAATTACGAGGTGATATAAAAAAGACCGGAAAACCCTACAGAAATTCTGGGAACAAAAAAGAATCAGAAATACGAAAAAAAATTACAAAACAATGAACCCCAACTCCCACCAACAGAAACCAGCAAACAGACTCAATGATTTCTTCTCCCACTATAGGAAACAAATCTGCCAATAAAATCCAAGCTCAGAACCCCCCCAAATACTACCTCACTGGCAACTACCCGAACACACTGTTCCTAGCTCCGACTAACCCATACGAAGTCCTCCCTATTATCAACGCACTAAAAAACAAGGCAAGGAGATTTAAATACCTTACCACCCTTTATATAAAAAAAAGCGTCACAAGTACTATCACCAATCATTGCAACACTCTTTAACAAATCCATTGAATCCTCCACCTTCCCTACAGTACTCAAAATAGCAAGGGTCACCCCGACCCACAAAGGAGGAGACCAAACAGAGTTGAATAACTATAGGCCAATATCCAACTTACACACTCTCTCAAAATCTTTGAAAAATTAATTCATAAACAATCTACTCCTCCCTTTAAATCTCCCAAAACATACTCAAACCCCTCCCAAATTTTGGATTCAGGCCTAATAAAAAACTAATGATGCATTAATACACATGCTAGAACATATATACACTGCAAAGAGAAAAAGAAGTCCCACTGGGGTCTTCATTGACTTGCGTAAAGCTTTTGATACAGTTGACCAGACTTGCTCCACATAAAATTGTCACACCAAAAGGTATAAGAGGGCACTCCCTCAACTACCTTAGTCATACCCCAGCAACAGAAGCCCCAAAATGTTACGCAAATGGGGCAAACTCTTCTGCACAACCAATTACAGTTGGTGTCCCCCAGGGGAAATGTCCTTGGGCCCTCTTCTCTTTCTCCTATACATAAATGACCTACCAAATGCTTCGCAATTACTCAAACCCACACTATTTGCAGATGACACTACATACGTCTTTTCCACCCGAGCCCAGTCCGCTAGCCAGTACTGTAAATACCGAATTACAGAAAATATCTACCTGGATGAGGACTAACAAACTTACACTAAACATTGACAAAACCTACTTCATTCAGTTTGGTAACAGAGCTACAGATGTCCCTCTTAACATAATGATAAACGGATCACCTATCACAAAGCTAACAGAGGGAAAATTCTTAGGAATCCACCTTGATAATAGACTCAAATTTCATACACATATTCAACAAATTTCTAAGAAAATTTCCAAGACTGTAGCATACTATCGAAGATAGGGTACTATGCTCCACAGTCAGCCCTCCTGCCCTATATCACTCTTATTTACCCCTATCTCGCCTATGGAATTTGTGCATGGGCTCAACAACAATTAACCATCTCAGACCACTAATTACCCAACAAAAGGCTGCAGTTAGAATGATAACAAATTCTCACTACAGGCAGCACACTCCACCAATATTCAATACACTAAACCTACTCACCATACAAAACATCCATACTTATTACTGCACCTATTACATACATAGAACACTTAACTCTGATATTAACCCTCCCCTCAAACATCTCCTTGCCAACCTCAACAGAACACATGACCATAACACAAGGCACAGATCACTCTTTGATGTTCCTCGTGTCCATCTCACACTATCAAAAACTCAATGCACATAAAAGGCTCAAAATCTGGAATTCATTACCTGTAAATATAAAAGAAACACTACCTGTTTATAAATTCAAGTCTCTTCTCAAAGATCACTTATTCACCCAAAACCAAATAAATACTGAATAACTGAACCTTATAAATTGTATATCTTAAATGTTTCTCACAATTATATCACATAAATGTTAAACCTAAAACCCAATCTAACTATTATTTTTTAAATACACTACCTAACAGAATACTCCATACGACTGAATGTACAACAATGCATGCAACCATATGACCTGTCTTTGTAATACTCGCTTGTGCTTTATAGTAATCTGTTTACATTAATGTTTTATCACTGATTTCATCATTGCTTAGTTAATCTTAAGTTAATTTTAAGCCAGCCCGTAATGCTATGCATAGTATAAGTGGCTTTGGCATGCTGCTCTTATCTGTATTTTTTTGTACCTCTGTATGTGTGCTCAAATTGTTAATAAATAAATAAATAAATAAATAAATAATAAATAAATAAATACCAACTTACCTCATAATTTTGTAATATTTTAAACTTAAGATTTAATATAAGTCTGCCCAAAATGCCTAGCCATGCTAGGTGTTCTAGTGGTACACTCTGTAATTATTTTACTACATGTAAACCACACAATAACCAAATTCTGTAAACTCAGCATTGTAATCCTTATAGAGAATAAACTTTGAATTTGAATTTAAATTCACTCACTTCACCACTATTTGCAGGCAATTTCTTTACCAAATCTTCATGCAACTGCCTAGCCTTTTCACAAATGAACGAAGTCATAAGAGTATCTCCTGCTAATTGTTTCTCATTTATCCACACCAATAATAACTTCTCAACCTCTTCCAGTACTGGTGATCTCATTTTTGTCAGCATAGTTACTCCCTTTGCAACAACAGCATCCTTTATTTCATTTTTCTTGGCCACTATGGAACATAAGGTTGTGTAGGGTTTCTTATACATCCTGGACAATTCGGCCACACTTGTACCACTTTCATATTGTTCAATGATGGTTTTCTTAAATTCAATCGTATTTCTCACCTTCTTTACCACAGGCTTGGCACTAGGAGCTTTCTTTGGAGCCATGGTAGCTTATTTAGTACTTGCAAGCACTAAAATAAATGAACATCAAAATGGTATACAACACCAACAGGTTGGTAGGTAAGACACATAGGCAACAGTTACTGATTACATCGTCTTCACATCTCTACTGTTCCTGCCTACTTTCTGTATTCGACTGAAGAAGCCTACTGTGTAGGCGAAACGTTTCGGAATAAAGTTGCCTAACTGTTGCCTATGTGTCTTACCTACTAAAATAAATGGAATATTATGAAATATTTCGCTGGAGTACGTGAGGGGACCTTCGCTCACTGGTAAACAATGCCAGACTGGCTGCCGCCCTGGCTCACGCCGTGCGTACGCGTCCCGGACGAACTACGACTCGCGAGTCAACCTATGAAAAGCGAGTCCATGTTTATACAAAAATACCCCTATGATTGGCGAATTTTACGATTGCCGGGAACTACGAAAAGCGGGGGACCACTGTACTTAATATTTAATTCAAAACAGATAGAAGGTAGGAAAATACGTTTATGGCTTAACGAAAATTATTTCTTTGTTTGGCTAGAAATGCAGTTCAACCCAAGTTGTATACAAAGAACTAGGGGATGAGGCGAATTAAGTACAGTGGACCCCCGCTTTACGATCAGCTCCCAATGCGACCAATTATGTAAGTGTATTTATGTAAGTGTGTTTGTACGTGTATGTTTGGGGGTCTGAAATGGACTAATCTAATTCACAATATTCCTTATGGGAACAGATTCGTTCAGTACTGGCACCTGAACATACTTCTGGAATGAAATAATATTGTTAACCGGGGGTCCACTGTATTTTGATAGTTTGCAAAGCACTAAAGGAGTCCGAGACTACCACAAACGATGAGGTAGGCCTGGAAGCAATGTGGATTATCACTATGAGAATTGCATACAGTTCAGCTGTGAAGATGCTAGCAGTCTAATAAATATCGTACAACACTGTTCGGGAACAGTGCTGCAATCCCAAACACAGGATTTAGAACCATCATTGTAAACTGCAATGGCCCTAGAATATGACCGAAAGTGGTTAAGAAAAAGGGAGTGAGAAGCCACTGTGGTTATTAGAGCTTTCATGCACGGCGGTAGAGAACAGACATGAACTGTCGGTACCTCTCAAGGTAAAAGAGAAAAGTTAGATGCTAGGTGAACATATAAATGGGGCAACTGAAGAGAAGTCAAGAGCGAGTAAAGACGCAGTGAACAAATGTTGGACCTCTACTAAGGTCAGTTACTATCCTGTATGCAGAAGAATCGTTGTGACGCAGACAAAATAATGGAGATAATGGGCATCACGGCGATCATTCAAAGATGGAACATTCGTCTCTGCATATAAATTCTCGACAGGAAAGGAGCGAAAAACGTCTTAGACATAAACGTAATCCCTGTTGATTACGGGAGTTGCGGGAGAGGCCGCAGAATTTATTGGGTCACCATAGTCTAGTTTCGATCAAATTTGGGCTGAATGTAGTCAAAGGACAGAGTTCAATCGAACTCTACACGAAAGATGAGCGAGGGTTTAAAAGGAGGCTCAGCTGGCTATAGCAAATTGCTTTCAGGAAAGTAATGTGAGGTTTCCAGAACAGCTGGCGATCAAATAGAAGGCCAAGAAATCCGACTGCATCATGTTCAGGGATTCTGGAGCCGTACAGGTACAATGGAGTATCAGAGACAGCAGAACGTTTGGTTTAAGTAATTTGGTGCTTTTTAGCACCAGAAAATTTAAACTTGTGCATAGTGGCCCAATGGGAAACACAGCTGACAGTATTCTGGAGTGGGTCTGCTACTAGGCAACAATCAACGCATGCACAGTCATCGACATAAAGTAATGGGAGAACAGAGGCCAGATCATTTATAGCAAGTAGAAAAAGCCTTCAGCTTAGACAAAGTCCAGAAAAAGGAAATTATTAACTCGAACATGGAAATATTTCTCAGGTAAAAAGTTTAGAAGAAGTGGCATATTGCCTCAGAGGCCTAAGGAATGAGTTTTGGCCAAGATGTTATATCTCCAAGTAGTGTCATATGCCTTTTCAAGATAAAAATAAAAAAAGACTGCTATAACTGTTGTGGCTAGCTGGTCCAGTGGCTAACGCGACGGTCTGGAGTTTTGAGAGACTCTGATCGCGGGTTCTATCCCCGCACGTGGTATGGTTTGAGTGATTACTAGCAAAGGGATAACGAACGTAGGTATATACAAGCGGAGTAAAGGACCAATAGTGGAGAGGCTCTCTCTAAATACGTACCACACCGAGCGTCTATTTACTAGACGTTTTATCAACTTGTAAACTGCACTGGTAAGAGCAATGGGACGATAGTGTGAGGCATCATGGCCCGAAGTACCTGGTTTATTAAAAGGCAGAACAACAACAGTTTTCCACAGCTGGGGAAAGAGCCCCTTGTGGCCAAATAAGATTAAAAAAAGTAAGAGGACTGCAAGGGCTTACAAAAGTAAATGCTGGGGCATCCAAATTAATGTATCCCAAACTGGGCCCGGTGCCAAAAAAACACAAACGGAAAGTGTTGACTCTAGTTCTAGAAGCATCCCGGGGGAAAAGCATTGTAATTTTTTTTTTCCCCTTTTTGGGGATAAATCCATTAAAGGGATATTTAAAGCACCTTTTATCAATATCACGGGTATACGGCCCAAAGGTAAAATTTGGGGGTTTTTATAATTGGTTTAGTTTGCTAGGTGGGGGTTTGGGGTTTGGGGGTTTTAGGTGTTTTTGGTTTTCATTTGTATGTGATCATACTTCTAGCTCTGTAAAAGTTTATGTTCATTTTTTTGGGGCTTTTTCGTATTTTTTTTGGTTTAAATTTAAAAAACAAAAAAAAAAAAAAAAAGAATACCATAAATTAAATTTCAATTTCATGGGCTTATTGTTTTAGTAATTCTGTATACCATTGAAACATTGTTTTTAAAAAAGTTCTATTTTTCAGTATAAATTGAATAGGGAAATTTTTACAGTTGATTTCATTGTGTTAATTTTATTTCCTTTTTTCAATTTTCCAAATGGGCGGGTTTTTAGTTGTTTGGTGTATTTTAAAAGGTTTAATAAAGGGTTAGTCTTTATACCCATAAACCTTTTGGGTGTTCAAAAATTGATTGGAATTTGGGCGGGGTTTTTGACTTTCAATTGGTTCCATGTTATATGAAAAGAAGGAAAAAAAAATTTTTTCCCTTTATTAGTGGGGGTGTTATTCGTTTTCGAAAACCTGAACTCTGTCCCTTGATGTTTTTAAAAAAAAATAAAAAAAAAATTTTAAGAAGCGAAAAGGGCACATTAAAAGGGACTTTGTCCCTAGAAGAAAAGTCTAACTGCAGACTTAGGGAAAGAAATGGGGGCAAAGGAGGCCCCTGAGAGATACGGACAAGATGTTTTTCCTTTTTTTTTTTTTTTTCTTAAATTTTTAGAGGGGCTTCCAATGCTGACCTAGAAACCCCTAAGAACCAGTCCCCAGTTGGAGGTATTTTGGCTTTCATTTCCATACATTTTTCCAAACTATCATGGAGGAATTTCGAGAAAGGGTAGGGAAAGTAAAAAAAATTGGGGAAAATGACATTATGTAAATCAGGGAGCCCCTGACCAGAAAAAGTTGGGGTAGTTGAAAAGGGCAGATTTGGGGAGATCAATCCCAGAAGAGTTAAAAGAAACGAGGTTCGAAAGGGAGTGAGTCCCCATTTTTAAAAACATGGGGGGGAAAGAGAAGTAAAGGAAGACCTCAAACCGATCCCCCACGAGAGTACATTTTAGCCCCTTCCCAGAGGAAATGATGAGCACTAAAAATCCCCTAATAGGAAGGAGGAGGAGTGGGGAAAAATAAAAGAGATCCACTCCGGAATAGTTTAAGGGGCAAAGGAAAAAAAATATGAAGAGCGGGACTTAACATTGCCAAGTATTTTTTTAAATAACCGGGGGGAAGCGCTAAACCCGAAGGAATACAGCCCCCCGGGGGGGGGGGAGTGGAAGGATTCAGGTTTAAATTTTGGGGGAAACGGAGCACAGATCCAATTCCCTAAATCAAGACCCCCTCCCCAACATCAAAAACCCTTTCCCCTGGGGGGACTTGCCCAAGAAATGGTACTACAGGTAATGCAGAAAAAGTACAGAAAAGGGGCCCTGAGATGTAGTTTCCGTGGCGATGGGAAGTAAAACTTTCACCCAAAAGTTCCATCGGTAAGAGGACCCAAATGAAAAAATAAAAATAACCCCCGGAGAGGGGGGCGAAAAAGCGGGAGCGAAATTTTGGTTATTGCAAAAAAACCGGGGAAAAAACGGGAAAGCAGCCCCTGAAGCTCTCCCCGAATACCCAAAGGCCTCAACTTTCCACTAAAAAAGCTAGTAAAGTAACATGGGGAGGCATGGGAATTTATAAGGAGTGGGGGTACGGGAAAATGCCCTTGAAAAAAGGGTTGCAAAGGGGCGAAAAATATGAAGTCCCGGGGGAGGGAAACCAGTGCCCCATAAATTTGGGCTTTTCCCCCCTCAATAACAAAGATGGCTTCAGTATTTTTCAGATAGAGAGAATCAAAAAAGATTTTTTGGCAGCGGAGGGTGGAAGGTTTTGTTGTTTTGGGTAATAAGGGGATTTTTTTTTTTTTAAAAAAAAAAAAAAACCCGGGCCCAAAGAAGGAATTGGGGAGGGGCTTTAAAAGGGGGTTTAAAATTCGGAGGGAAAATTTGAGAAAAGAAATTTGAAAATTTTGGGGAATAAAAAAACCTCCACAAACAATTCAAAAGCATCCCGGGGGGTAAAGGCCCCGGGGGGATTAGGATGGTGTGGAAGAACTGTTGGGGAATGTCATTTTGGTTGGGGTTGCAGGAAATTTTGGACTTAAATGAAGATGTAGGACTTTGGAGAAGGTATACGTGGGCCCCGATTTAGATTTGGGGGGGCCCCTAGCGTTTTAAACACGTCACCGGGGAAATTGAAGAGGTAAAAGGGGAGTAAGAGAAGAAAGAGGTTGCAACCCAGAGCCCGAAACCAAAAAGGGTTTGGGCCAGAGGACCACCCGAAGGGACACAGGTAATTGTATCAAACCGGCACTCTGAGGTCGGGCCCTCTAACGACCTTGGAAAAAAAAGAGCCCTGGAGGCGGAAATGGCCCAAAAAAAAAAAATTGCCATGGCGTAAAGAAGCCCTTTCTTTTAGGGCAATGGGGCTCTTTTTTTTTTTTCTTTTTTAAAAAAACTGGCAACCGGCCAAAAAAAAAACAGGGTTTACCTCTTTTCAAAAATTTAAAGGGAGGAAGAAGTGTGATAAAAGGATGGGCTTTCTATGGGCAGCCCGCATCCAAACAGGATATTCTGCCATGATCTTAGTATTCTGTGGGTGGGCCCAGTGCCGCAGAATTTCTACATTGTTCGGGGGGGAGGGATCCCCTCCTGCTTTGTAGGGGTTTTTCCCCACTGCGTACCAGAGGTGGCAGTTTTAAGGGGTGTCAAAAGTTTTGCCTCGCTATTTTGCAAAGGGTAGCGCCCCGCCCGCGGGGAGGGGGTTGTTTAAATTTCAACTTTTTATGATCGAGGGGATTTTGGGGCTCAGGGTTTTCCCAAAATGTCCTTACGTGCCCGGGAAATCCCCTTGTATGATTTGTTGAAAGGAAAAATAGTTTCCCCCCCAAAAATTAAGAGCAAAGTGTTGCATATTTATTACAGGGTGTCATCAACAATTTCAAGAGGTGAAAAATTATGTTTCCTCTCTGCATTTTTTTACTGGAAATTTCGGTTCCACTCTTAAGGCATGGGGGGAAAAAAATGTTCTGCCCAAAATGGGGAAAAAGGGGTGCTTTGGGCCCATGCTATGGTAGAATGATGTAGGGAAAAAATTTTGTTGCCTAAAGAATTTTGTCCAAGGACTTTAAAAATAAATGGGGTAAGGGAAGGGAATGCCTTTTTGGGTTTTGGTTTTTTTATTAGCTTTGAGAGGAACTGAGGTAGGGTTTATCAGTGACAGGCCGTGGGGCGTTTGATGGGGGGAGAGATTGGGGGCCCTTCCCAAGTCGTGAAAAATGATCCAAAAAATTTTTAAAAACCCCGTATTGGAAAAACCCAGGATACAGTCAAACCCCCACAAGGGGCCCGAGGTGTTCAAAAGGGGTTTTTTGAAACTGCAGTACCAGAGGTAGGTAACGGAACATTACCCAAAGAAGGTACCAGGTTGGAAGAACGGTCCAAAGGCATGGCAGGGTCTTTAGAGGGTGCTGCAAGAAAGGGTTTAGGAAGTGGGATGTCGTTATGGGTCTCCATGATAAGTTCCCCATTTTTTTTATTTAAAAACAAAAAAAAATGGTGGTGGGGGGGGGGGACATAGAGTAATAGCTCCTAGGAGGCATGAAAGGGTCGTATATCCCCCTCCACGCCTAAGAGGACCCTCAGTGCAGCCAGTAGTGCAGATGCAGCATGGAACCTGTGCCATACCCTACCTTTCATGTTGGTAAACCGGCAGTACAGGATTGCAACCTCACATCCACTGAGCCATCTCAGTAGACAAAAGAGAGGGCGGTTGGAGACCCACCACAAGGCATACCTCCTTTGGCCACCACCTCCTGGAATCTGACAGGTAGCTTCCAGAGATACACTCATCGCCCAAAAGACACCTTAACCTGACCCCATGGATACTGCAGGGGGGATTGGTACATCTTCAGATGATTCAGATTCCACAACAAACTACACCACCACCAAGGACCTCAACAGAATAGGATGGACATCAATACTTGTCCCCAACCTAGGAGCTAAAATGTCTGAGGGGAGGACCCCAAAGGTCAGAAGTAGGAGAGAGGAGGGATGGGGAGGATGGGACATGGAAGGTGGGATTTAGGGGTAATTAGGTTTGGTCAGAGGGAGAAGACAGAAAAGTCCAATTCCTTGGACAAAAAAAAAAATTCCCTCTACCATGATAAGGAGCCCCCCTTAGAGAGGTCCGACATTACGTTCTTTCCTGGCAAGTTCTTTCCCATCTCGTAAAATTTATAAGTAGTAATGATAAAACTTTTATCAGTGTTGCATTTAGGTAACAATTCGTTACAACAGCAACAAAAGAAAAACCAAACAAAAACAATGTGTTGTATTTATTATAAGCAGGTACTGTAACTGTTCATCAAAACTGATACGTCGAGTTAATTGACATGTACTCTCTCTTTTCAGGGCTCAGCACTCCTATAATGAACATCTGTCTAGCAGCAAGATGTTATTTAAGCTTTGATGAATTTCATCATTACTTCAATTGTGGAGCAACTCATTCAGGAAGAATTTTTAATGACCAGGCCAGCTAATTTCACATAGAACTCAAGATTTAAACCAAGACTATGTGAATATGAAAATGGTATATAATACTGACTGGTTAGTGTGTCTTACTTACCAACCTGTCGATATTATATACCATTATGATATTCACTCTGTCAGACACTGCTACACAATGGCATCTTGGTACAGAAGAGAAAACACATTAAAAAATGACAGGATGGATAATAAGAACCTTCAAAACTAGGGAGGCCAAGCCCACGATGACACTTCGGGTTGCTTGTTCTATCTAGGCGGGAATATTGCTGCACACTAACAGCACTTTTCAAGGCAGGTGAAATTGCTGACCTAGAAAATGTACAGAAAACCTTCATGGCACACAGAAGTGTGATACACCTAAATTACTGGAAACGTTTGAAGTTCTTTGACCTGTACTTCGTGGAACGCAGGTGGGAGATATAGATGATTATGTACGCTTGGAAAATCCTAGAGGGATTAGTACCAAATTTGCATTCAAAAATCACTCCCTATGAAAGCAAAAGATTCGGCAGACGGTGCAGCATCCCTCCAATGAAAAGCAGGGGCACCACTAGCACGATAAGAGACAACACAATAAGTGTAGGGGCCCCAAGACTGTTCAAGTGCCTCCCAGCATACATAAGGTGGATTACCAAAAGACCCCTGGCTGTCGTCAAGAAGGCACTGGACAGGCCAACAGTAACAGCCTGGTTTATCAGGTCCTGATCTACCATGAGGCCTGGTCACACACTGGACCGCGGGGGCACTGACCCTCGAAGCCCTCTCCAGGTAATGTAAACCACTGCTACCACCAGTTTTGACAGAAAAATGTATATATTCAAACAGCAATAATATAATCTGTGGAGACTTTATTATGACTCACTCTACACATACAAGTAATATAATTTACGTCAAACAGTAGATACAGAATATACACACTTGGGGTGGGCTAGTAATAACTTACGCTCCACCATCCCAAAAGGCAATACTAAAGTCACTTTTGCTACATGCTAAAATCTATTTAAATGCTACTGTCAAGTTTTATCTGAAATATCACAAACTATTTTAATATCTCTACATTCATTGTTTACCAGAATAGCCACTTTTTTTTTCATGGCTCCCATGTAGGTTAGGGGCATTAATGCAAATACTGTACAACAATTTTACTTTCTCAAACACGTAAGACAGCTAAATCTTGCTACTGCTTCCTCCACTCAGTATACACCATACATGTGACTGTGGCCCTATGTAGTGTCCCCCACTTCTCTAATCTTTTAAAAGTTCTTTCCTTTACTTACCCTTTTGGTTACATGGGGAATGAG
>NW_026469948.1:0-33805 GCF_026875155.1 Cherax quadricarinatus | reverse complement strand
AAAGGACGGTGACAAATAAAATGTCTTACAATATCGGTGACCATTCTATAAATGGAAGGATTGCGGATATCATGAGTAGAGCATACATAGTAACGAAGGCAATGGGCATCACGCGATTGGACAAGATGAACATTGGCTTTCTGTATAGGCTCTCAACAGGTGAAAGCGAAAGCACCAAGCCATAAATGTATCCTTGGATGGGTTTAAGGCTGTGAGAAGAGTAGCAGGAGAGGCATCCGCTGAATAAGTCGGTCACCGTAATCGAGTTTCGATAAAATGAGGGCTTGAATGTAGGCAAAGAGTTCGACGACCCAGCCTCCCCATGAAAGATAGCAAGGGTTTTAAGAAAGGTCAGCCGCTGAGACAAGTTGCCCTTCAGAGGGGTTATGTGAGGATTCCAGGATAACCTACGGTCAAAGAGAAGGTCAAAAAAACCCCGACTTTATCACCGTTCAGGATAACCGGGAGCCATAGAGGTTACAAAGGAAGATCGGAGATGACAGAGCGTAACTGAAAGTAAATTGACGAGTTTTGGTACTGGAAAATTTAAACCATGTGTGGTGCCCATTGGAAAACATGGTCAGACCGCATGCTGAGCGAAACTGAAATGAGGTGAGCAGTCAGCACCTGCACAAGCAATGGCGAACTCATCAACTCGAGGATGATCCAAATATCTGGATGGAAGACACCGTCCAATTATTTATAGGCAAGTAACAAAGTGTATGTGCTCAGAACACATCGCCTGGGACACCTCAGCTTGGATAAAGTCCCAGGAGAGCATATTATTAACTCCGAACATGGAAATGTCTGGTCAGTTGAAAATTCTTTAGGAAGGATGGTAGATTGCCTCAGGAGGCTAAGGAGTGGGCTGGCCAAAATATTATACCTCCCAAGTTGAGTCCATATATCCTTCTCAAGGTCAAAAAATATGGGCAATAAATCCGAGTGGTAATTCACAAAGGCATGACAAAACGTACGTATCCAATGTAGTAAGGGTCTATGGTAGAACGGCCATTACGAAAGCCATATTGACTAGTGGAGAGACTGTTGTGTGTATCTAAAATACCACATTAAATTCGATTAAACCTAGACATTCCATCACTTTTGGCAAACTGCACTGTAAGACATGGACGATAAGTGGTAGGCATCATGTCCCTAAACCGTTTGTGAAAGGAGAACAATGCAGATTTCTAACAGCTGGGAAGAACTCCTTGTGACCAAATAAGATTGAAGAGGTGTAAGAGGACTGCAAGGGCTGACTGATTTAAATGTTGTAACAGTCAAATATGAATTCGTCAGGCCCAGCTTCCGTGATCGACAAAAGCTGAGTGTGTTTCCATCCAGTTTTCCTGAAGTGTAAAAGGCACATTATACTGTTTCTTCTCTGAGAGAAGAAAAGTCCCCAAGGGTGCTAACTCTCTGGCAGACTTTGAGGCCAGAAATGAGGGGCATAGATGGAGCCCCTGAAAATATGGACCATACGAGTGCCAATTTCGATGGCAATCGTGCGCGCGGATGGTTTGCTAATCAACACCCCGCGGACCCCGTAGAACAGGAGCCAAGGCAGGCGGAGTATTTACCAATCAATATCCTCACTTTTTTCCAGACTGCAACTCAGAGAAAGCAGAGGTGTTGGTGGAAACAATCTGCCAGCAAAGTGCGGTTAGCGTCACGGATTGACACGGCGAGCAACCACACTTTTCTGCTTAAAATCAAGAATCTCTCAGCGGTTTCTAATTGTACCGGTACCCTGTGCCCCATGCAGGCGGCGTTCAAACGTACTGCACGACACTACACTGCAGGAGACTTACCAAGGACAACGCACTTCTGAAAATGCCTGCCTGAGTTTCAGGTGTAGAATAGCAGCTGCGGTTAAAAAAAAACTGAGTCGAAAAGAGTGTAGGAGCTCATCAATGGGGATGAGAAGGAACCTCACTAAAAGCACGAGTTGTCGATAAAGGGCCCAATTTGCCTTGATCAAATTGCCCAGCAGAGGGCTACTGAGAGTGGTGAATATGATAGGATAAGTAAGAATGATTGGAAAAATGACGCTGTCAGTAAGTCCGTAGAACAGACCATGCAAAGTCCAGTGCAGTGAGGAAGAGCAGAACCGATAGATCAATGCAAGAGAGAGTATGATAATGAGGATGAAATGGGTTTGGGCGTAACCCGTATTTAAAACATGGAGGGGGTGAGAGGCCCCCGGCCGAGAAAAGCCTCCAACTAATGCCACGCGAGTCACAATGAGGACCCCCCCCCCCCCCCGTGGAAATGTCGGCATAAAATCACAAAGAAATAGAATGGCAGTGGTAAGGAAATGAAACAAGAAGGCAAAATCTGAGATAGATAATGCCCAAGTAGGAGAGAGATAGTATAAAGACACAATTGTATAAACCACTTATTCAATGGATACGGGCGCAGTTAATCAGAAGAGGTATGAACACATAGTGGACGGACGGAATTCATTGCTTAGAAGCAAGGGCACTTTCATTAAAGGTTCATCAGAAAAAGGATCCGAAGAATACAATAATTATAGGCCCAAGATGGTTGGAAAAAACCTCCGAGTGTAGTATTTATAGAAAAAGTGGTGATTTTGATTGGTTTTAACCTAGAGAAAAGAAACCTTGAAATGAGGAGCTCAAAGCGGGAAAATTTGATTTTTTGCGATGTTACAATAGTAACAAATGATGTCATTGTTTAATAAATGTCCAAATAGCCATCCTAATAAGCATCATGAATGGGTTGACATTATTTATAATACAATTATACATATGGCAGGAGTCTGCATAACAGAAAATCTTCTAATTTTGTGTTGAATAAAATTCAAAATAGAAAGTCAAGATGTATGATCCAAGGGCCTGTACACTTGACAGATGAACATGAAAAACTGTTATTTTAGAGCCAGGGAATTCTGCATGTTACATTCTGAACCCTTTTTGAATTGGGGCATATTTTTTTAAATTTGTCGTGAAACATTGGCCAAATTGCAAAGTTCTGACCACGTTATTGGGTAGTTGAAATCGTTAAATGGGCAGTTTCTTGTACTCAATCGATAGAAAAAATGGAGTTCAAAAGAAATAGCTATGAGTTTGGTTGACTGGAACAATGGAATTAGCCGAAAATAGGGCTCAATGTGGGCGAAATCTCCGATTCACAAATATCGCTGAGGTCGCTAACTTCGCTAGAGCATAATTCCATCAGTATTCCATCAAATTTCGGGAAAAGATTCTCTATCATTTCATAAGAAAATTTTTTTTATTTTTTTCTGAAATTTTGCAACACCAGGAGACAACTCAGGATTTGGGGTTGCACCAGTCAAGGGGTTAATATTATTTGCTATATTAGATAAATTGGGGACTAAAAAAGCGCAGAGTTGTTAAAAATTTTTGTCATATTGGGGGGATATCTTGTCCTATCCAAACCAATTTGCCACCACCACAAATTCCAAACTTTTAAATGAAAATTTTTTTTAAAATTTTTGGGCGGCTGGGAGTTCGAAATTATTATAATCAAAAAAAAGTGCTAAGCCAAAGGCTATAAGCGCTGAAAGGGAAAGGGAAAGGAAGCGAGGGTTTGGGGCGGCAAAAAAGGGGGAGGGGCGTCGTGGTTACAGAAAAAGCGGGCAGGGGTAGGGGGGTAGCAAGAGATTTTAGGTAAATGGTGAAGGTATTCAAGTTTTTGAAGTCAGTCAGTTGTCAAAAGTCTGAAGGGGGTCCGGATAAAGGTGGGTCCTCGCAGAAGGGAAGGGAAAGAGAGAGCAAAAGGGAGCGAAAACGACGTTGGAGGGAAATTCTGCGTGCTCGTTTTAAAAAATGGGCAGTCTAACGAAGTGGCGCCGATAATGGAAAAAGACCAAAATTTTCACAGAGAGGACAGGGCGCCCATCCAGGTGAGAGTAGGCCAATGCGAAAACAGGAGAGTTTGTCTCCCACCCGGGACTGGTGACAAGAGACAGCCAGTGACCTATACTCGGGTTTAATAGATTGAAGTTGTTCCCCAGTAGAGTAGCCAAAAGTTGTTGCCAACGGGGGGTGAAGGTGGGTAGCTTTGCAGCGAAAAAGCCGAAATGAATACCCCAAATGAAACTGGTAGGTCATGAATGCTGACCCTGCAGCAGTGTCGCCTGTTATTGCCCCGTTGTCAACATGACCAGGGGCCCCAAAAAAAAAACAATATCTTTATGCTTGGGGAAATGCGGGGTAGCCCCAAATTTTTTTATACGGAGGAACAAGGGGTGAGGGGTATCAAATTTCGTATAGCCCGTAAGCGCTAAGGGAGCTGAGACAACCAAATGATGCACAGGATAGATCAATAGGGTAAGGGTTCGCAAATGTTCAAGCCGCAAAATGGAAAAAGCAAAGTGAGGGGATGTAACTGCTCTCATTCGAGTGTGCTAAACCCATAGCACATGGAGAATTATTACTGCAATCAAGAGGAGAATTTTAAAAGCCAGGGGAATGGAAGGTTTGATCCAAGGAAGGAAGAAATAAGCTTCAATCCCTTGTATCAAAGCCCGTCACTGATATGGCACCCTCCCTTTATGGGCCATTAACATATAATTACAGGTCTCCGCTCAACATTCACGTTTTCAACTTCCACCGGCTTCACAACATTCGCGAATTCCAACCGCCAAATTCCCACCACCAAGATTCCGCAGCCGCCAAAATCAATTAAGTTTCCCCCGCCACCTGCGAGTCCCTACTACCCTCCCTCCGACCCCGCCAACTGCAGGCCGCCCGCCCACCACTCAGTGGGTGAGTGTTTTGTTTTGTTCCATTATTTGCCTATTAAACCACAGTATAAATAATGTTAACCCTTTCATGACTGCATATTGTGGAAGGCTATTCGGACAGGTATTTAGACGGTGACATCATGTGTTCACTCTTGAACTCAGCAAAGAATTAAACATTTCTGCTACAGCTAATACTAACAATAGTAATAATAATTACCTAATAATAATAAATAATAATATATAATAATTAATAATAAATATGAATATAATTGTAGAAGGAAATTGTACAAAAAGACGAGGGAGATGGTTTACACACATACACTCATTGTGACTGTGTTATGCTGGAGTAACATAGTCCCTCCCTGCTCTTTCCAAACATTTCCACAATCATTCATTGTGTTTGGTGCTTTTAGATTGAGTGTGACTGGAGGGTAAGCAGTATTGAGGCCAATGGTATTTAATACCATACATGTTAATTAATATGTACTATATTATTTATAACTTTATTAATACATACATGTTAATAATAATACGTGTTAGTTAAAAAGTAATAATAATAAACAACTGGCGACCAGCCATCCCGAAACTCCGCCACTCATCTCAGTTCAGTCAGTCCCTCCAGCCACTGTGCGAGTCGTCGATGCTGGTTTGTGTGTGTGGTGGAAAGTATGTCTCATGCATGCAGTTACACTCCAGATAATCTGCGTCCATTCAACTGTCATTCAGTAACTGCATGTAATACAATAGAGAAATTTTTAAAGAATTATAATTTAAATTGTTTTAATCATCACAAGTCATCAGAGGTTCGTGCTGCCTTACGAGTGGTGAGTGTTTTATTGGTTCATTATTAAACTACAGTATAAATATTGTCACTCATTCATGACTGCTATTAATAATATAATAATAAATACGAGGGTTGAGCAGTGGTGGTAGAGGCAGCATCGTCAGTCAGTATGGCTTGTTTACTGCTGGGAGTGAGTATTATCCTCTGCCTCTTCCAAACATTTCACAATAATTCTTGTGTTTGGTGCTGTTGATTGACTTGACTGTGTACATAATTAACCATGGGCCCAAATAAATTTTGGACTACAAAGGAAACTGAGACGGCACAAAGAATTTGAAGAAAGAAATTATATAAAAAATAACGAGGCAGTGTGGAGGCAGTACAAATATTTTTTCGATGTTCTCAGGTACATATAGTTTATGATTGTTCATGTGAAACATAGAGAAAGGAGAACCTGCCGTCGAAACCTGTTCTGGCCCATACTATTCAGGTCTTCATCAATCAGCCCAATAACAGAATAAATGCTACCCAAGCAATAAGCTTTGAACATTCGATTTACGCGCATGCAAGACCCATTCAAATCCAGCCACCTCTCACGTGTGTATTTATCCAACCTAAATGTGAAGCTACCCAAGGTTTTAGCTTTGATTAGACCTTGGTAGCTTTAAAAAAGAGATTGACAAATTAGATGAGTGGGAGGAGCATGTACGTATATACATGTATATACATAGATTATTTCAGTTTATTAATTTATTATATTTCCCTGCAATATATTGGGGGCACCAAAACATTCGTCGATTTTTCAACCTACACGGGGCTCTTGATCCACTAACCCCCGCGAATGTTGAGGAGACCTTACTGATATTTTACAGAACACTTGTGTATTTTCACACTACATGAAGTTATTAATCTTGTAGCCCTAATTTGATGCCTCAGTCACTGAGTGAACCCAAGCTTGTGCCTTTTTTCTTTTTCTTTCCTTTTTTTTTTTTTTTTTTTTTGTAAATAATTACTTCCAATCACAACACCACACTTCCCTCCCCATAATGACAGTAAACACTCACAATGTGCAAGATGTGTTTCCAGAAATTTGCACTTATAAAATGAAGTTCTGGAAAAAAAGTAATTTACAGCTGAAAAAAAATTACATGAGCTAGTTACAACTTAAAGCACCGGAATTGTGGGAAGGGTTTGTGGGCGATAAAGCTGAGTTGGATGTAGCAAGGTTTATTAACCAACTTACCTTGGTACATATGTCATGAAGTAAAAAATAAAATGATTCTTACCAAAAAAGGAACTTGGCGAGACCTTTTACACAAATAGGTTAAATGCTTGTAGATAAAGTCATAAGAAAATATACATCTGTACAAATAAAAGCCTGTTCGTTACCACAGTTCTACATTCTCCAATGCATATCTAAATTGTACTATAGTCTTCTGATTTTGTATGATCTAACAGGTGGGTCCATTAATAATGCATTCATGGATGAAAAGCACACTGTAGACCCTTTTGGGGTGGGTTTAGCACTAATTATGGAGGAAAGTAATGCCTGGTAAGGCCTGGTCACAGACCGTGCCCGGGGGCGTTGACCTCCCAGAAACTCTCTCCAAGTAAACACCTGGTAAATAACGTTTAGGTGTCAAATGAAGCCAGAATCAGCAGGGAATTGTGCTCCTCTCTCTAACTCTATGTTCACAATCAGCGCTGTAGTAGCCCTTGTGGATTTTCTTAGCGCTTCCTTTTTGATTATAAATAATAATTTTTTTTTTCTTCACAATCGGGCCGTCCTCCCACCGAGGCGGGGTGACCCAAAAAAGAAAGAAAATCCCCAGCAAAAGGAAAATTCTATTCATCATTAAAAACACTTTCACCACATTCACACTTCATCACTGCTTTTGCAGAGGTGCTCAGAATACAACAGTTTAGAAGCATATCACGTATAAAGAACACAACATATCCCATCCAAACTGCCAATAGTCCCAAACCCCTCCTTTAAAGTGCCAGGACCTTGTACTTCCCATTTCCAGACTCCTGTCCGACTAAATGTAAATAAACCGGTTTCCCTGAATCCCTTCACAAATATTACCCTGCTCACACTCCAACAGATCGTCAGTGGTCCCAGTATCATTCGTCTCTGCATTCACGACCTATCTAACACGCTCGTGCAAACCCTTGCTGGAAGTCGAAGCCCTTGCCCACAAAAACGCCTTTACGCACACCCCCTCTTTCCAACCCTTTTCGAGGAACGACCCAACCCCTCCTTTTCCTTCCCCTATGGATTTATAATGCTTTCCATGTCATTCTACTTTGATCCATCTCTCTAATTACAAACCACCTCAACAACCCTCTCTCCCTCTGACTAATGCTTTATTAACTCCACACACTCCCTAATTTCCACACTCTTCCGTATTTTCTGCATAATATTTACACCACCACATTGCCCCTTAGACAGGACAGCTCCACTGCCTCCAACCGTCTCCTAACTGCGCATTTACCACCCAAGCTTCACAGTCCTATACGAGTGTTGTTACTACTATTCTTTCATAACATTCACGTTCTTTGCCTCCATAGATAACGTTTTGACTCCAACATATACCTCAACGCCCACTCACCTTTTTTTCCCCTCATCAATTCTATGATTAACCTCATCCTTCATAAACCCATCCTCCGACACGTCAACATCGGTCCCTAAGTAGCTGAAAACCTTCACTTCTCCATACTCCCCTCCTCCCCAATTTGATATCCATCTTTTCTCTTTATCTAAATCATTTGATACCCTCCTCACCTACTCTTTTCTATGTTCACTTTTCAACGTTCTACCTTTACACACATTCTCGAACCATTCCACTACCTTTTGCAATTTTCTATAGAATTCTATTCCCTAAGCACAGTAGTAATCAGCAAAAAGACAACTGTGTCCAGTTCCCAGTTTGACAATTTATTGATTCCCCATAATTTAATTCCCACCCACTCACCCCGCTCTCCCGAACACCCTACATTTACTTCTTTTACAATGCCCCATCTAAAATATATTACACAACCATGGAGACTATTACACATCCCTGTCTAAGACCTACTTTTACCGGAAGTATTCTCCCTCTCTTCTACATAACCTAACCTGAGCCTCCACTATCCCTCTAACAAGCTCTTTACCCAGCATTTAGGTAACCTTAACCACCCATTCCATATACTTGCAACATCTTCCACATTGCTCCTCTATCCACGCTATCATATGCCTTTTCTAAATCCATAAATGCAATAAAAAACTTCCCTACCTTATCTAAATAATGTTCACATATAGTCTCATGTAAACACTTGATCTACAACATCCCCTACCCTCTTCTGAACCCTTCCCTGCCATTCCCCATCCCTACATTCTGTCTTACCTCTTAATTCTTTCAATTATAACCCTACCTTATACTTTTCCTGGTATAAACTCAGAAAACTTAATTCCTCTAAAATTTTTACAATCTCTTTTGTCCCCTTTCCCTTTATTATAAAGACTATACATGCTCATCCGCCAATCCCAAGGTACCTTCCCCTCTTCATACTTTCGTACACAAAAGTATCCAACCACTCCAACACTATATCCCCCCCCTGCTTTTAACATTTCGTCAGGAACCCATCATTCCCAGCTGTTTACCCCCCTTTCATTCTAACGTAATGCCTCACGTACCTCCACCACACTTACATTCTGCTCTCTTCACGTCCTACACGATGGATACCTCCTGGCCATGCATGAAATTACCAGCCTCCCTTTCTCCTCAACATTTAAAAGTCCTCAAATATTCTCCCTCGCCACTACCGAATCCTCCCTCTCCCCATCACTAACTCCCTAACACTGTTTTTAACTGACAAATCCATACTTTTCCAGGCTTTCTAAACTTGTTTTAACTGCATTCCTTCCAAAATTTTTCTATTTTCATTAAAATTTCTTGACAGTGCTCTCCCACTCTTTCATCGCTATCCTTTTGCACTCTCTCTCCACTCTCTTCACGCTTTCTTTTACTCTCCCATTACTCTGCTCTTCTTAAAACACTTCACTTCTGCTTTGTAAAAACCTCTCATAAAGCTACCTTTTCCTCTTTTATCACACCCTTTACTTCATCATTCTCCACCAATCACTCCTCTTCCTTCCTGCCCCACCCTCCTATATCCAAAAACTTCTGCCGCCACATCTAATACGCATATTTTAAAACTATTCACAACCCTCTTCCAACCCACCCGCCCCCCCCACGCTCATCTTTGCAACTAGCCCACCTTTCTCCAATAGTCACTTCATCTCCCCGAACTTCCTCCTCCCTTAGTTTATACACTTTATCACCTTCCACTTACTTGTTGTTGCCACCTTCCACTTTTTCCCATCTCCCTCTACTCTAACTGTAGCTACAACTAAATAATGATCCCAATATATCAAGTGCCCCTCTATAAAGTACTATGTACAATCCTGGAGCCTAGCCCATCAACCTTTTATCCACTCAATACAAAATCTACCAAACTACTATCAGTACATGCTCTAACATCATAACCTTGTATATGTATTTATCCACTTTTGCAATAAAACATGTTATTACTTATTACCAAATTTCCCAACTCCACATAGCTCAATATTTAAAGCTCCCCATTTACATTTAACCCCTGGCAACCACCCCAAATTTACCTACTACTCCCTCCATAACATTTTTAACACCCACATTAGCATTCACAATCCCCAACCACCATTACTCTCACACTTGATTCAAAACTCCCCACGCATTCACTCAACATTTCCCATAATCTCTCTCCTCTCCTCTACACTTCCTCTCTCTCCAGGTGCATACAATATAACGGGGGCAATAGGGTAGCCAGAATACTTGGCCAATACATCTTTCCTGAATTAATTAGTCAAACCAACCTTGCCGTACCTAGCGAAAGGTGTTTATAATTTCAGTCAGCTGGTTAATGATGCCGCGGTAAAAATGCAACAGTCCTTACACTAAACATTTTCTCGTTTACTCATTCACTTATCAATAACCAGCATGTTCACAGTTCTAGAAATAAAGCTAGGAGGGTACATTACTATTAAAGGCATGAACTAACTGTATTAACATGTCCAATAACTCTGGGTTAATAACCTAGGGGGGTAATAATGTCAGTCATTTTGTTGAAGTTTTGAGACTGTCTATATTTTAATGCACCAAATATTCTCTTTAAAAAACATTTTAGTGTTTGATATAAATTAAGCAATCATAAATTATACTAACGTTACAAAAATATTAGAAAAGAAAAATTGCTATCCAGATCGACATAACTTCCTCCAGCATAGCAAGAACCTGTGGGAAGAAAGGAGAAGCAAAACTCATATGAGACTCAGAAAGCATATTGTAAAAAATCTTCAAAGGGTACTACCGAAACGTAGATATACTGGGTGTATTACAAGGGTAAAATTCTGTAGCTTGCAATTTTGTTGTACATTTTCAACTGTTTCCCATACAACCATGATATTTTAACTCACATATATGTTTACTGTACATGTTTACACTTACCACATTATTATTATATTACATACAATTCATAGGGTCATGCAGTGCTAGCAAAATGCAAGAACAATAGGTTTCATGAAGTAAGGGAGGTCCCAACAGTTAGGAGAGAAGCTCTTCACTGTCATCAAGGATGCATAAGAGATGTCCTCTTTCCACTGGGGGGCATCCTTACTCATGACCAATGAGCATTCGTTAGGAAAACCTTGAAAAGCAGCAAATTCAAATGCTCTATAATAAAAAATATAGTAGTTTCAAATCTTTCAGTCTCAATAACACAGAAAATAAAAGTGAATTTTTATGCTTTGCTTGTAAATATAATAAAACATAAAATGAGTAAGGATTTTTACGAATGATTGTTCCATGATTGCTCTAACAAAGTTATTATCTTATACAAAAAAATCAGAAACAAGAAATGCAACAAGTTATAGAAAGAAAACCCAATGACAACCGAGCATCTTGATCCAAGGGAGTTGAACCTAACTCGGTTCAGCGTCCCATGAATGTAAAATCTAACAAGGGCTCTTGACCCCTACAGGTTTATCACTTCACGTCCCCTCATAAATGTCGTCATGCATTATACAGCAAGAAAAATTTATTTATATAAATATTACAATTTAATCACTCACAAAATTAAAAATAACAACTGTTTTTACGTTTTGCTGATTACAGCAAATATATTATGACATATAACACACAAACATTGAAAGAAGCAATTACAGTACTGTAAACCGAAGCAAGAAATATGTTCCGAAAAGATTAGCACCTCCTGGGAATACTGTTTGGAAATTTGTTTTATAATCTAGTTTATTGTTTTTTTTTATATAACTCATAATTGAGCTATAAAGTATTTTCAGGTCTTGTTGCCATGTTGGAGTATGGTCAGTGGTGTGAATACTTGCTGTGGAGCTGGACACCCACTCTGTCCGAACACTGACTGCCAAAGAGTTATTTGGCTGACTTATAATTATTTATAAGCCTAATTCAGCCGCTTAAATAACTGTTTATTATTTATTATTACAAATCAAAACTAAGCACTCAAACCTACAAGGGTCATAACAGTCATTCGAGCTTAAATGACTTATTACTGTTCTCAACTTGTTTTGAAAGCGATGCTAGAATCATAATACAAGGTGCACATCCCATTAATCTCCAAACCCTTGGGGGTCGGTATAGTTTCAAAATTTCAACTTTTTTTTTTCCGAATTTCAGAATGAGTCTCAATGCTGCCACGTGGCGGTGTGACCCACAATGATGCTCCACACCCCACGAAGAAAACTTTCAGTTTTCTGAATCTTTTTGAATTCATAATTTTTGGATGGACCTGTAATATGATCAAATTAAGGCAACTAAAACCTGAAAGGAGTCTAGATTCACATTATACTAAGTCTACAGTTCACCTCAACATTCGCGAGGGTTAGGGGATCAAGAGCCTCACAATGTTTGAAAAAAAAAAAAATTTCAGCGAATGTTTCGGTGCCCCAAAATATTGTAGGGAATATAATACAATCTGCTTCTTAACTTGTTGAACCCTGAACACTCATAAAATACATGAAAACCTCGTAAATTGTAAACTAAATACATACGTGTTTAAGGTTTAATTAACGTTTTTTTTTTTTTCAATCCAACAAGTCTGCCCGTCTCCACCGAGGCAGGGTGACCCAAAAAAAAAAAGAAAATCCCCAAAAAGAAAATACTTTCATCATCAACACATTCACCACAACTCACACATTTCACTGTTTTGCCAGAGTGCCAAATACAACAGTATAGAAGCATACACATAGAAAGATACCCAACATATCCCTCAAACTGCAAATACCCCCAAACACCCACCTTTAAAGGCAGGCATTTACTTCCCATTTCCAGACTCCAAGTCCAGCTATGTGAAAATAACCGTTTTACCTGAATCCCTTCCAACTAAATATTACCCGCTCACTCTCCACAGATCGTCAGGTCCCAAAGTACCATTCGGCTCCATTCACTCCTATCTAACACGCTCATGCACGTTGCTGGAAGTCCAAGCCCCTTGCCACAAAAACCTCCGTTACCCCCTCGCTCCAACCCTTTCGAGGGACGACCCTACCCCGACTTCCTTCCCCTAGAGAATTTAATGCTTTCCCATGTCATTCTACGTTGATCCATTTCTCTCTCAATGACCAGACCAACCACCTCAACACCCCCTCCACCACTTCCTCAACCACTGCTGTCCCTATCTACCTCCCTCTGACCCCCCGCAACTGGCAGCCAGGCCCGCCCACTGGTGTGGGTGAGTGTTTTGTTTTGTTTCATAATGTGCTATTAAAACTTACAGATAATATTGTAAACCCCATTCCATGACTGCAATTGGAATGCTATCGGAATCAGGTATTGGACGGTGACATCATGTGTTTGCTCTTGAACACAGCAAAGAAACCTTTCTGCTACTGCTCATAACAACAATAGAAGAGTAATAATAATAAAACATAGTAATAATATAATAATAAATTCGATAAATTGAAGAAGGAAATTGTACAAAATACGAGGGAGTGGTTGACACATCGTCCAGTGTGGCTTTGTTATGCTGGAGTGAGCATTAGTCTCCAGTGCTTCCCATTCACAAAATTCATTGTTTGGGCTTGTAGATTGAATGCGACTGGGAGTGGGTAGAGGCAGTGGTTGAGAGCGGTTTAGGCAGTGTTGAGGCAGCGGTTGAGCAGTGGGTGAGGCAGCGGTTGAGGCAGTGGTTTGAGACGCAGTGACAGTTGGGTGAGGCAGTGGTTGAGCCGGTTGAGGCAGTGTGAGGCAGTGCTTGGGTAGTGGATGAAGGCAGTGGGTAGGCAACAAGTTAGAGCTGTGGGTGATGCAGCGGGTGAGGCAGCGGTTGAGGACACTGTAAGGCAGCAGTTTGAGGCATGGTAGAGCCAGCAGTTGAGGCAGTGGTATTTAATAACATGTTAAAATAATAATAATAATACATATGATAATAACATGTATTATTATTATAATATTTACTGTTATTAACATGTTATTAAATACACTGCCCCTCACCACGCTCAACCCTGCCTCACCCACGGCCTCAACCGCTGCCTCGCCCACTGCCTCACCCACTGCCTCAAACCACTGCCTCAACCACTGCTCAACCACTGCATCAACCATCCAGTCGGCACTCAATTACAAAGCACCATACACAATGAATTACTGGTATTGTGAAATGTTTGGAAGAGCATCACGAGACTAACTGCCCTTCAACGTCCTGCATTAACAAAAGCCACACTGACAATAGTCCAACCACGGTCTCCTTCGAACGTGTATTTTGTACAAGTCCTTCTTCAATTCTATCGCATTTATTATTATTATTATTACTCTTGTTATTATTAGCAGTAGCAGAAATGTTTTTTTGCTGTGTTCAAGAGTAAACACATGATGTCACTGTCAAATACCTGTCCGAATAGCCCTTCCAATAATGCCAGTCACATCAATGGGTTTACATTATTTATACTGCAGTTTAATAGCAAATAATGAACAAACAAAACACCCACCACACAGTGGTGGGAGGGCTGGCTGCCAGTTGCGGGGTAAGAGGAAGGGAAGTAGGGACTCACAGGTGATGGGAAACTTAAATATGATTTGGCGGCTGGGAATTTGGAGGCTGGAAATTTGGTGGTTGGGAATTCGCGAATGTGTGAAGCCCGCGAAAGTTGAAAACATGAATATTGAGGGAGACCTGTATAAGTTAAACCTCTACAGTTGCTCTGTTTTCTTCAAGGAATGTATTCACCAAGAAGTTTGTAGATAGTTATTCTTAGGCTCTGAGTGCATATAGCAAGTGTGTTTACTCAGGCTAAGTTAACTTAGTCAAATCCTACAATATGACTTCTTTCCACTGAATTGGAGTTGGATCAATTCTTCTGCCATCAATACCCTCTAGTTAATGCATACTGGTTAGTAACCTTCAGTTAAACATTTCTATTGTAATCACAATTATAACTGCAGTATCACTACATTTTTTTTATCTTACTATAAGAAATGCAGAATCAGCATTTATGTCAATACAATATTATAAATCCTGCCCATAATGTGGATGATGATGATAATTTCTATCCAAAATCTCCACTTGGTATATTAGAAATTGTATTAATATTTGTCTATATATGTAAATTAGGTTTAACAATCATAATATACACCTATTTATTATTAATTTTTTAGCCACATTGGCCATTTCCTGTCAAGTTACTGTGATCCAAAGAAAACACAAGTTACCATTATTCAATGAACAGCTGTCCTGTGAACATAATTTAACTGACCCTATAAACATCCCCAAGCACATTTCAGAATGCGAGCACTGTACTGTCCACCTCCAGGAAACATGATTGGCTACCCAGTTTACCTGAATCCCTCTGTAAATTTCATCTTGCTTGCCAACAGTAAATCAAATCCTGTATATTCAGTATAGATACTTTTAGACAAATCTAGAATTAGTTGTACTGTACATGTGCATTAATGCCTACACTCCAGATGTACAGTAGCTGAAGTGATTCTGGAAAGTTTTCAAACTGCTCTATTTTTTTTTTTTTTTTTTTTACCTTGTGTGCACCTCAGACACACATATCACATTTCATAAATGCATTCTTAATGTAACAAAAGTAACACATTAAAAAAATGAAAACATTATGTTAAAATTTACATATACAGCATTTCTTATAATATAAATGGTATGAGAATGATTGTTAAGAATACATATGACCCTTGAGTTTAGTGCTTACTTATGATTGTATAATAATAATGTTTGAGTACGTACCTAGTGGCTGGTGGCAGGCAGAGAGCATATGATCACACTGATGATATATACTCACCTGTGGTAGTGTTCAGACTCTGTGTCAGATACCACTGTAGGATTTAGGTCACCATCAAAGCCTTGTTCTGATCCTGTAAAATGTATTTTTACCTTATTATATCAAGAAGAATGGCAAGAGAAATCTGCAATATTGTTTACAAACTTGTATAACTTTACATCATCAATCACTGTACAAAGGCAAAATTGATATTACATAGGTAAACTTATTTTTTAAGTTTAGGTATCTACATCTTATTTGTATCTTCTGTGTGTATTTAATTTTATTTTCTCTATCACATACCCATCATTTTTCATTAGACATTATAAAAATATTTTTTAAACACTTATCTCTTTTCGTGATCTCCAGTTATTCTTCCCTCTATTATTTTGCTTTACGTGTCATTAATCATGAAGTAATGTGTATGAACCGTAGTAATTTCTTCTAGTATTTCACTAATTTAAGGTATTACCTTACAAAATCAGGCACATAATGTATTAAAAAAAATAAGGAAACTTACCAAATGGTTTTCAAGATAAGAAGATTAAAAGATTATTACTAAAATCAACTCCAAAGCTTATTCAATATCTCCCACCAAGGCAGGTTAACCCAGAGAATAAAACACATTTACCAGTATTAACCCATGCAATGTATTATGTACAGTGGAACCTCGGTACTCAAACAACTCCTTACTTGAACAGTTCAGTAAAAAAAAAAATCACTTGGTAGTTGACTGTTTGCTCGGCACTCGACCAAACAAACACTACCTGCCAGAACCTCGCTGTAAACTATTTCGTGTTTCTTCGCATTTATAAGTGTTTTTTATAACAGTGGTCCCTCGTTTTTCATAATTAATCCATTCCTGGAGCCATTACTATAAACGAAATTTACGATTTGCGAATCAATTTTCCCCATAACAAATGATGTAAATACAATTAATCCGTTCCTGACACCCAGAAGTATTACAACAAAAAAATTTTTTACATGAAATATACATGTAGTACATAAACAATACAATGGGAAATGATGAATGAAACACTAACAGCGTAACACTTACCTTCATTGGAGATTCTTCTTAGTGTATAGGAAACTGGAGGAGGAGAGAGATTGGATTGTTTACAGTTTGGAAGGGGAATCCCTTTCCAGCAACACCTCAGGTACCAATTGCTTCTCTGGGGTTGCTTCTCTTCTCGTGGTTTCTAATGCCACGATGACCAACCCTTGAAGTCACTCTAGTCCCTGTCTCAGCAAAGTAACTGTGAGAGAGCTCTGTTTCTGGCGTCTCTTTAACACTTCCCCTAAAATCCCAAGACTTTGTCACTGTGGCATATTTTCTCCACCTTCCTTGTACCACAGGCTTGGGCACTAGGAGCTTTCTTGGAGCCCCCAATTTTTTTTCCATGGTAGCTTATTTAGTACTTGCAAGCACTAAAATGAGTGGAATATTATGAAATATTTCGTAGGAGCACTTGAGAGGACCTTCACTCACTGGTAAACAATGCCAGACTGCTGGTAGGGAGGCCGCCCTCGGCTCACACAGTGCTAACGTCCGGACGAACTACTATTCGCGAGTCAACCTATGAAAAAGCGAGTCCATGTATATACGAAAAGACCTTTTTCTATGATTGGCGAAATTTACGATTGCCGAGAACTACGAAAAGTGAGGGACCACTGTATTACAGTATTACAGAGTTGAATAACTATAGGCCAATATCCAACTTACACCCTCTCTCAAAAATCTTCGAAAAATTAATTCATAAACGAATCTACTCCTACCTTATCTCCCAAAACATACTAAACCCCCTTGCCAATTTGGATTCAGGCCAAAATAAAAATCTAATGAGCTATTATACACATGCTAGAACATATATACACTGCAATAAAAAAAAGAAGTCCCACTGGGGATCTTCATTGACTTACGTAAAGCTTTTGATACAGTTGACCATGACTTGCTCCACGTAAAATTGTCACACTATAGTAAAGAGGGCACTCCCCTCAACTACCTCAAGTCATACCTCAGCAACAAGAAGCCAATATGTGTATGCAAAGGGGGCAAACTCCTCTGCACAACCAATTACAGTTGGTGTCCCACAGGGAATGTTTCCTTGGCCCCCTTCTCTTTCTCCTATACATAAATGACCTACCAAATGCTTCGCAATTACTCAAACCCACACTATTTGCAGATGACACTACATACGTCTTCTCCCACCCGAGCCCAGCACGCTAGCCAAAACTGTAAATACCGAATTACAGAAAAACTACCTGGATGAGAACTAAAAAAACTTACACTAAACATTGACAAAACCTACTTCATTCATTTGGTAACAAGCTACAGATGTCCCTTAACATAATGATAAACGGATCACCTATCACAAAGCTAACAGGGGGAAAATTCTTAGGAATCCACCTTGATAATACTCAAATTTCATACACATATACAACAAATTTCTAAGAAAATTTCCAAGACTGTAGGCATACTATCGAAGATACGGTACTATGCTCCACAGTCAGCCCTCCCCTGGCCCTATATCACTCTCTTATTTACCCCTTTCTCACCTAGGGAATTTGTGCATGGGCTCAACAACAAGTAACCATCTCAAAACCACTAATTACCCAACAAAAGCTGAGTTAGAATGATAAAAATTCTCACTATAGGCAGCACACTCCAATATTCAATACACTAAACCTCCTCACCATACAAAACATCCATACTTACTACTGCACCTATTACATACATAGAACACTTAACTCTGATATTAACCCTCCCCTCAAACATCTCCTTGCCAACCTCAACAGAACACATAAACCATAACAAAAGGGCACAGATCACTCTTTGATGTTCCTCGTGTCCATCTCAAACTATGTAAAAACTCAATCACATAAAAGGCCCTAAAATCGGGAATTCATTACTGTAAATATAAAAGAAACACTACCTGTTTATAAATTCAAGTCTCTTCTCAAAGATCACTTACTCACCCAAAACCCAAAATAAATACTGAATAACTGAACCTTATAAATTGTATATCTTAAATTTCTCACAATTATATCACATAAATGTTAAACCTAAAACCCAATCTAATTATTATTTTTTAATACACTACCTAACAGAATACTCCATTCTACTGAATGTACAACAATGCATACAACCATATGACCTTCTTTGTAATACTCACTTGTGCTTTATAGTAACCTGTTTACATTAATGTTTTATCACTGATTTCATCATTGCTTAGTTAATCTTAAGTTAATTTTAAGCCAGCCCGTAATGCTATGCATAGTATAAGTGGCTTTGGCATACTGCTCTTACCTGTATTTGTTGTACCTCTGTATGTGTGCTCAAATTTTTAAATAAATAAATAAATAAATAAATAAATAAGTCTCCATGGGGCCTACGAAGATTAGGGGTAACAGCCAACCAAAAAGAAAATTGGTTGGGAAAAATTTGTTCGGTACTTGAACAGATCGGCACTTGAACAGCCTTCTGGAGTACCAAGGTTCCATTGTACATGTATATATCAATTGACTAGTACTTACCAATGGAGTCATTTCTCATATTTAGAGGCCAAGGCTTTGCCTGCATCTCCCTTTGTAAATCCCAGTGACTATTTACCATCTCTATCCCTCCACCATCAACTCCTTCGTTGCTCTCATCCTTCGTCAAGTCAAAGATCTCAGTGACCTGAAAACCCAAAACAAATTTTTAAAAATGTTACTGATATGTTTATGAAGCATTATACATACGAGTAAAGACATCACACATTTATTTTTATAGAAAGGTCTGTTTTGAGTCAAATGCCAATTAGTTCTTTCCCCATCTGGGTGTAAAATAATATAAGTTTATAAATATACCTAGCATTTTATGCACTTTGTTCTAATTAAAAGGTTGCATCTAATTTTCCATCACAAAAAATTAGACATCTAACATACAGTAGAACGTCCATATCTGAAGATTTGGTTACCTAATTTTATGATAGTTTATGAGAGCACTTTAATAGAAACAAAGTGCTTAGGTCCTCCTTACCCTTTCTTATATACATCAATGACCTCCCCAAATGCATCGCGACTCCTTAAAAACCGGTTCTGACTATCGCAAGATGACAACCAATTATGTCATCTCCTCCCACCCAAACCCAGCTATACATAGTGACACTGTAGAACAGCCAAGCTTACATAAAATATCAAACTGGATGACGACCAAAAACTCACGTCTCAAACACAGACAAAACCTACTTCATGCTTTTTGGAAACAGAGAATTAAATATCCAACTAAACACATCAATAAATGGTTTCACCCATTACAGACACACTGAGGGCAAATTTCTAGGTCTCCACCTTTGACTGTAATTGTAAATTTCAGACCCATATCCAGCATAAAAACAAGAAAGTTTTCTAAACAGTAAGCATCCCTTTCAAGATACGATATTATGTACCCCCAAATGGCGCTCCTTATTTATATCACTTCTCTAAATATACCCTTGCCTGCACCTATGGCATAGTGCTTGGGAATCCACCATTGCCAATCACATTCAACCATTAATAACCTAACAAAAAGCGCTGTGCGATAATCACAAACTCTTATACCAAACCACACACCCAACCACTCTTCAAGAGCTTAACTTACTACTATACATAAAAGAATACACACCTATTAGTTGTGCTGCCTATACTTATAACAAAACATTACTCCAATATCAACCCACCACCACAAACTTCTCCTTGACTCTTCATCAGAACACAGGCATAACATGTGCGCACAAAACACTTTTTTGACATTCCATGTGTCCGTCTCACACTGCAAAAATGCAATGCACATAAACGGCCCGAAGATCTGGAACTCTTTGCCCGAAACAGCAAGAAGTAACCTGCCCACAAATCAAATTTAGGACTACATATTTTTTTTTTTTATATTTATTATCACATGTTATCACACGCGGCCGATTCGCACCAAAGGCAGTGGCCCAAAAAGAAAAACTTTCACCATCATTCACTCCATCACTGTCTTGCCAGAAGGGTGCTTTACACTACAGTTTTTAAACTGCAACATTAACACCCCTCCTTCAAGTGCAAGGCACTGTACTCCCATCTCCAGGACCAAGTCTCGCCATGTCGGCCTGCCGTTTTTCCCGAATCCCTTCATAAAATGTTTACTTGCTCACACTCCAACAGCACGTCAAGTATTAAAAACCATTGTGTCTCCATTCACTCCTATCAAACACGCTCCACTAGGCATGCCTGCTGGAATGTCCAAGCCCCTCCGCACACAAACCTCCTTTATAACCCCCCTCCCTCCAACCCATTCTCAGGCCGACCCCTACCCCGCCTTCCTTCCACTACAGACTTATACACTCTTGAAGTCATTCTGTTTCGCTCTGTCCAGCTCTCTACATGTCCGAACCACCTCAAACAACCCTTCCTCAGCCCGCAGGACAACAGTTTTTGGTAACCCCACCTCCATCCTAACTTCCAAAACTAACGAATTCTCTGCATTATATTCACACCACACATTGCCCCTCAACATGACATCTCCCACTGCCTCCAGCCTTCTCCTCGCTGCTACATTCATCACCCACGCTTACACACCCATATAAGAGCGTTTGGTTAAAACTAAACCTCACATTCCCCTCTTTGCCTCCAAGGAGCAAAGTTTCTTTGTCTCCACAGACCCTATGAGTGCAGCCACCTCACAATCTTTTTTTTCCCTCATCATTTCTATGATTCACCCATCGTTCATAGACCCATCCGCTGACCACGTCCCACATCCCAAATAGCTGAATACTATCACCTCGCTCCATACTCTTTCCCTCCAATCTGATTATTCAATCTTTCATCACCTAAATCTTTTTGTTTTACCTCATAACCTTACTCTTGTCCTTATTCACCATTAATTTTCTTCTTTTGCACCCCCTACCAAATCCATCCACCAAGCTCTGCAACTTCTCTTCAGAATCTCCCAAGAGGCACAGTGTCATTCAACAAAGAGGCACTGTGACATCCTCCACTTTTTTTTGTGTGTATTCTTTTACTTTTAACTATCCACGCCACTTGACCAAGACCCCCACGCATTACTTCTCTTACAACCCCATCTATAAATTATATTAAACAACCACGGTGACATCACAATCCTTGTCTAAGCCTACTTTTACAGGAAAAAATTCCCCTCTTTCCTACATACTCTAACTTGAGCTCACTAATCCTCGAAAACTCTCACATGCTTTTCAGTAACCTACCTCCTACACCAGACACTTTGCAACATCTGCCACATTGCCCCCCTATCCACCCTGTCATACGCCTTTCCAATTCCATAAATGCCACAAAGACCTCTTTAGCTTTATCTAAATACTGTTCACTTATTTGTTTAAGCTGTAAACACCTGGTCGCCACACACCCCTAGCCTTTTCCTAAAGCCTCCTTGTTCACTGCTTTATCCTATTCTCCCGTCTTACTCTTAATTCTTTTCAATTATAACTCTACCATACACTTTACCAGTACACTCACAGACTTATCCCTCCCTATAATTTTGCACTCGCTTTTAATCCCCTTTGTTGCCCTTTATACCAAAGGACTATGCATGCTCTCTGCCAATCCTCTAGGTAACCTTACCCACTTCCATACATTTATTAAATAATTGCACCAACCACTCAAAACTAATCCCCACCTGCTTTTAAACATTTCTATCCTTTATCCATCAATCCCGGCTGCCTTACCCCCTTTCATTTTCTACCTACTGCCTCAACGAACTTCCCCCACACTCACAAACTGACGTCTTCCTCACTCCTACAAGATGTTATTCCTCCTGCCCTCATACACGAAATCACAGCTTCCCTAGTCTTCATCACATTTAACATTCCTCAAAATATCCTTCCATCTCCCAATACCTCAAACTTCTCCATTTAATAACTTCCTCTCCTATTTTTAAACTGACAAATCCATTTGTTCTCTAGCTTTTCTTTAACTTGTTAATACTCACTCCAAAACTTTTTTCTTATTTTCCAAACAAAATTTTTGATATCATCGCACACACTCTCTCATTGCTCTCTTTTTACATTGCTTCACCACTCTCTTAACTTCTCTCTTTCTCCATAATACTCTTCCCCCTTGAATCACTTTTTTTGTTTTTTCACTTGTAAAAACTTCTCAATATCTAACTTTTTCGCTCCCCGTACTACTCTCTTTTACATCATCATTCCACCATCTCTCCTCTTCCCTCCTGCTCCCCACTTTCCTGTAACCACAAACATCTGCGGAACACTCTAACACTACATTTTTAAACCTACCCCATACCTCTTCGACCGCCATTGCCTATGCTCTCATTAGCCCATCTAACTCCAATAGTTCTTGTATATATCTACCCTAACTCGCTTCCTCTTTTAGTTTATAAACTTTCTCTCGTCTTCCCTGAAGCTGTCTACTTCTCCTTGTATCCCCATCTACCTTTTACTCTCAGTTGGTAGCTACAACTATAAATGATCTGGATATATCTGTGGCCCCTCTATAAACATGTACATCCTGAGTCTACTCACAGCAGTCTTTTATCTACCAATACATAATTCCAACAACTACTGTCATTTCGCCCTACACTCATATGCGGTATACTTATTTATCCTCTTTTTCTTAAAATATTATTACCATAACTAAACCCCTTTCTATAATACAAAGTTCAATCAAAGGCACCCATTATCATTTTACACCTTGGCCCCACATACTTACCTACCACACCCCTCTAAAAGTTTCTCCTTACTTTAGCATTCAAGTCCCCTACCACAATTACTCTCTCACTTGGTCAAAGGCCTCCTATACCATATCACTTAATATCTCCCAAAATCTCTCTCTTCTCCTCTGCACTCCTCTCGTTCTCCAGAGCACATATACATGTACTTAATAACCACCATACCCACACTATGCTAATCTCTAAACGCAAATTTGGAAGCCAACTTTCCCAAATAATTATATTATCCCTTAAACAATTACGCCATTATTATAAACTTAAATATGTTGTTTCTGTATCAAAATTGTATTCTACGTCAAATTAATAAAAGAGAAAAATATTGAAGATTTGTAATCTATCCACTTTTCACCTGTCTAACTTCAGTAGTCTTTACATCTTAGTTTAAGTCTGCTCGAAAAGCCCTCGGCAGTGGGAAAAGTGGCTTTCTTGTATCAATCAAGTATGAAATGTAAACAACACATTGTAACCTTTTGCAAAGAAATATAACTTTTTGATTTTTTGATTGATTCTGAGTTATCCTTGTGTTTACTGTAGCATGAAAATATTAAATGAAAATTCCAGAAATAAATTATTCCTAAGTATCAATTGGCCAAGAGTATTTTTTAAGGCATTAACGGTGTGTGTAAGATATTTTTTGTTGTTCCATCATCCCTTGAGGGATTACTAAATCTGGACCCCCTTTCATTTGAGAAAAGAGAGCATAAGATTTACATTGTACAATGTAATTTATTATTATTTAATATTGGTAATGTCTTATTGTGTGGTAATTTATAAATTAAACTTATCAAGGTAATGTATGTAAGCGAAAAATGACATATTCAGAGTTTTCTACTATCTGCAGTTTGACATCTGAGGTAGGTCTTGGAAGTATCACCGGCGGATACGGGGACTACTGTAATAATGGAAAGGCAAGCAGCCACGATAATCAAAGCTGGGGTTTATTTTCATGTAAAGGATTCAACAAGATATCATTTGTTATTGCCTTATTAATGCTTTAAGTTTGCCTGAAATGCTCTACATACTAAGGGGTTTTTGGCATGCACACCTAAATTAATTCACCTTTGTACAAACACTCTCATGCTGAAATAAAGTATCTTTATTTTTATCTGTGAAAGTTCCAAGAGTATATATAATTTTTTAAGACCAGCTTATGGGATGGTAATGGTCCCTAACATAATAGAAATTAGTGTTTGTGTCAACAAGGTGAATACTGCTATGAGAACAGGTTTGAGAGAGCTGATTGGTTCATGATTATCATATTTAAAGATTGATAGGGAAGCTGTGATTTCGTGTATAGGGCAAGGAGGAATAACATCTTGTAGGAGTGAGGAAGAGCCAGTTGTGAGTGTGGGGGAAGTTCGTGAGGCAGTAGGTAAAATGAAAGGGGGTATGGCAGCCGGGATGATGGATAAAGATAGAATTGAAAAAAGCAGGTGGGGATGTAGTTTTTGGAGTGGTTGGTGCATTATTTTAAATAAATGTATGGAAGAGGGTAAGGTTACCTAGGGATTGGCAAGAGCAATGCTAGTTCCTTGTATAAAGGCAACGGGGATAAAATAGGAGTGCAAAAATTATAGGGGAATAGTCTGTTGAGTGTGACCTGGTAAAGTTATGTAGAGTTATAATTGGAAATAATAAGATAAACGAGAATAGGATAGCAATGAACAAGAGCTTTAGAAAGGTAAGGGTGTGTGGACCAGGTGTTTACCAGTGACACATATAGTGAACAGTATTTAGATAAGGCTGAAAGAGTCTTTGTGGCAATTTATGGATTTCGGAAAAGCGGTATGAACAGGGTGGATAAGGGGGCAATGTGGCAGAGTGTTTGCAAGTGTATGGTGTAAGAGGTAGGTTATCTGAAAGCAGTGAAGAGTTTTTTACGAGGATAGTGAGGCTCAAGTTAGAGTATGTAGAAAGAGGAAATTTTTTCCCATTAAAAGTAAGCCTAGACAAAGGAAGAGGTGTGATGTCACCGTGGATTGTTTAATATATTTAAGATGGGGTTGTAAGGAAGTAAATGCGAGGGTCCTTGTCAAGAGGCGTGGAGTTAAAAGATGAAAGAAGTCACACACACAGTGGGAGGTCAGAGCTGCTCTTTGCTGATGACACTGTGCTCTTGCGAATTCTAAGAGAAGTTCAGAGATTGGGATGAATTTGTAGGGTGTGCAAAAGAAGAAAATTAAAAGTGAATACAGGACAGAGTATAGGTTTATGAGGATAACAAGAAAAAAGATTGGTGATAAAGATTGAATACAATTGAGGAGAGAGTATGGAGAGGTGAACTATTCAGATATTTGGGAGTGACGTGTCCAGCGGATGGGTCCCTATTGAAAGATGAGGTGAATCATAGAATTGATGTGGGAAAAAGATGAGTGGTGCACTTAGGAGTCTGTGGAAGACAAAAACTTTGTCCTTGGAGCAAAGAGGGAATGTATGAGAGATAGTTTTTACCAACGCTCTTATATGGGTGTGAAGCGTGGGTGATGAATGTTGCAGCAGGAAAGCTGGAGGGCAGTGTGAGATTCAATGTCAGAGGGCAATGTGTGTGTGAATATAATGCAGGAAAGTCGTAGTTTGGGAAGTTATGGAGAGGTGTGGAATTACCAAAACTGTGTCCAGAGGGCTGAGGTAGGGTTGTTGAGGTGTCGACATGTAGAGAGAATGGAAGCGAAAACAGAATGACTTCAAGAGTGTACAGTCTGTAGTGGTTATTAGGAAGGCTGGGTAGGTCGGCCTAGGAAGGGTTTGGAGGAGGGGTAAAGGAAGGTTTGTTGCGATGGGGTCATGGACTTCCAGCAGCAGCGTGAGCGTGTTTGATAGGAGTGAATGGAGATCAAAATGGTTTCTTTATACTTGACGTGCTGTTGAGTGTGAGCAAAGTAACATTTATGAAGGATTCAGGAAACCGGCAGGCCGACTCGAGTCCTGGAGATGGAAAGTACCAGTGCCCTGCACTCTGAAGGAGGGGGAGTTAATGTGCAGTTTAAAAACTGAAGTGTAAACTACCCTTCTGGCAAGACAGTGGAAGTGAATGATGGTGAAAGTTTTTTCTTATTCCGTCCACCCTGCCCTTGGTGGGAATCGGCCGTGTGATAATAAAAAAAAATTTAACTGATTTTATTTTTAACATGTTGGCCATTTCCACTGAGCAGGGTGAACCCAAAAAGAAGAATAAACTTTCATCACATTCACACTAGCTGATCTGAACTAACAATATTAATTAGTTTTGTCCACTACACTACAATACTAATACTACATGATTGAGAATAACTTACATATAAGATAACATGTTTGAAGAATTGCCTTTGACATTACTCATTATTATCATCCAAAGTAATATCCAACCCAGGCTTCTTGTGAGTGAACATCCAAGATTTGTTCAAAGGCATCTCACTAATTGTCCCAGTTAGAATCTCATTAGCTCCATCATAAAGACTTGGTCAGAGTGGGTCATTTAGTGATGTCTGCGAGACACTGCCGTGAGACAGCTCCGGGAAGCAGCACACGAGAAGCAATACAAGAACCTGCTCGAGATACGGACCTTGAAGCACCGCGCAGAGCAACCTCGGTCAAGCGCCTGCTATTCCAATTGCATAGCATCTTTGTGCTCTGTGGTACACCCTTTCCTGTTAGATTACAATGCCCTTTGCATAAGTCATCATTTTTTTATTAACACATCAGCCCTCTACTACCAATGCAGGGTTGCCAGAGGCACGCTCACACTACAGTTATAAACTGGCAACATCAATAACCCCTCCTCAGAGTGCACACACTCCAAGTCCGGCCTGCCGGTTTCCCTGAATCTCCATAAATGTTACCTGCTGCAAACTCCAACAGCACTCAAGTCCCAAAAAAAACCATTCGTCTCATTGCCTCCTATCTAACACGCTCATGCATGCTTCTGGAAGGGTGCCAAGACCCCGCACACAAAACCTCTTTTACCCCCTCCCTCCAACCTTTCCTAGCTGGATCCCTACCTCCTGCCCTCCCTCCACTACAGCTTTATACACTCGAAGTGCTTCTATTCCTTTCTATCACTCTCTACATTCCAACCACCCCAACAACCCCTTCCTAACCCTCTGGATAATAGTTTTTTTGTGATCCCGCACCTCCTCCTAATTTCCAAACTACGAGTTCTCTACATTTATATTTCACAAACCAAAAAACATTGCTCTCAGACCTGACATCTCCATGCCTCCAGCTATTCTTCTCCTTGTTGCAGCATTCAACCACACATGTGTCAATCAACCCAAATAAGAGTGTTGTATAACTATACTCTTATACCTTTCCCTCTTTGCTTCCATGGACAAAGTTCTTGTATCCACAGAGCCACCTAAGTGCACCACTCGACCTTTTTTTCCCTCATCAATTTCTGTGATTCACCTCATCTTTTCATCTTGCATAGTTATTTTTTGTTTTTTCCAAACAAGTCGGCCATCTCCCACCGAGCAGGGTACCCAACAAAGAAAGAAAATCCCCCAAAAAGAAAATACTTTTATCATTCAACACTTTCACCTCACTGCACACATAATCACTGTTTCTGCCCAAGGTGCTCAGAATACAACAATTAGAAGTATATAAATACGTATAAAGATACAACAACATATCCCTCCAAACTGCCAAGTATCCCAAACCCCTCACAAGGGAAAATTCTTAGGATCCACCCTTGATAATAGACTCAAAATTTCAAACACATGTACAACAAATTTCAAGATCGTGAGGCATACTATCGAAGATACGGCACTAATGTTCCACATCCGCCCTCCTGGCCCTATATCACTCACTTATTTACCCCTATCTCACCTATGTGAATTTGGTGCATGGGCTCCACAACAAATAAACCATCTCAGACCATTAATTTACCCAACAAAAGCTGCAGTCAAATGATAACTAATTCTTACTACAGGCAGGACACTCCACCAATATCAAAACTCCTAACCTACTCACCATGACAAAACTCCATACTTATAATTGACTTACGACATTCATAGAACACGTAACTTCGGATATAAACCCTCCCCTCAATCGTCCTCTTTAACCAACCTCAAAACACTATGACCATATCACAAGGCACAGATCACTCTTTGATGGGTCCTCGTGTCCATGCTCACACTATGCAAAAACTCAATGCACATGAAGCCCAAAAATCTTGAAATTCTAACCTGAGAAGATAAAAGAAACACTGTCTTTTTCTATTTCAAGTCTCTCTTTAAATCACTTACTCCCCTCAACTAAATAAATACTGAAGTAATGTATCTCATATACGTTACCCTGTGACCCACAAACATTGTTTATTTTTTAATTACAATACCTAACAGAAACCATTCTACTGAAGCACAGCAACGTTATAAAATGACGCTATGACCTGTCTTTGAATACTCATTTGTGCGTTAATTTTTATTGCTGTTTATAATAATGTTTACCACTGAATTATATCATTGCTTAGTTAAACTAAGTTAATTTTATGCCTGCACATAATGCGCTGCGTACTAAGGGGCTTTGGCATGTTACACTTAAACCATTGTAATTTTCCTTGTACTTCGTTCATTTGTATCATGTTCAAATTAAATATAAATAAATAAATAAAAAGTGCCAGAACTGTACTTCCCATTTTCCAGGAGACTCAAGTCAGCTATATATAAAATAACCATTTCCCGAATCCCTTCACTATATATACCCTTCTCACACTCAACAGCTCGTCATTCCCCAAATACCATTCCGTCTCCATTCACCCCTACCTAACACGCTCAGCGCACGCTTGCTGGAAGTCCAAGCCCCTAGCCTACAAAACCTCCTTTACCCCCTCCCTCCAACCTTTCGAGGACGACCCCTACCCCGCCTTCTCCCCACGATTTATAAGCTCGTCCATTTCATTCCTATTTTATCCATTCTCTCTAAATGAACAAACCACCTCAACAAACCCTCTTCAGAGCCCTCTTGACTATACTCCTTATTAAGCTCCACACTTGCAGATATCCACACTTCCGAATTTTCTGCATAATATTTACACACTCATTGCCCTTATGAACAGACATCTCCACTGCCTCCAACTGCCTCCTTGCTGCAGCATTACAACCCCAAACTTTCACACCCAATTAAGAAGTAAATAAATAACAAAAGGCACATACCCTGACGGAACGATACAACACAAAGAACCCCCACATAAAAGACAGAACTTACACGACGATTCGTCTGACTTGACCATTGACAAAGCACACTAACAGAAGGAGAGCAATGACTGCTGATATATAGCAGAAAGAGTGGGAGGGGTGAGCGGTAGTACGTGAGGTAGTTATAGTGGATGATACAGGGGTGCGAAGGATGGTATATAATGTGACGGCGGGGGGAGTAGCTCGGCAGGATGCAATGACACAGCACACACCCCGGCATCCCACACCGTAGACGTTTCGCCATCCAGCCAGCCACTGGATGGCGAAACGACCAACACCAAAGACAACCAGAACTCCGCAACATGAGGTCTAATTTCATCAGTAGATGTAGTAGAAGAAGAAGAGGTAGTAGTATGGTAGTGGGTAGAAAAGTGGGAAATAAAAGACGAAGCCAGTCAAATACAAAGTAAGGGGAGCACTGGCAGAGAGAGCTAGAAACCCACAGACAGGGAGAGCAAGCGACAGAGTCGTGAAAGGGGAAGTGGGAAATAAAATAAATAAGGAACTGAAACACGAGACAGGAGAAGAGAAAGACAACCCAGATGAGAGAAAAGGAGAAGAAGGAAAGGAAGAGGAAGAGAAAAAGAAGAAGAAGAAAAAATGAGGATTCAGGTTAAAGTCACGGGTGTTCTGACGTTTGGAGCATTTTACAATTAGTGGGAGAGGAAGGAATCACAGAGACGAAGCCAGGGTAAGGTTTCATCACAGGAGAAAGTTGTGTATAAAGAGGATTCAACTAAAAGCGGTCGACTGTTTCCGAGTTGGAAGTAGGAAGACTATTGTTAGCAGGAAGACCAGTCAATAAGGAGGCTATATCTCTGACGTGACAGAAAAGAGCATTGTTTAGTGTCGGTCAAGCCTAACACTATTTTTTTGTGCTCCCTAAGTCTGTCAGAAAGAGATCGACCAGTTCTCCACAGTATTGGAAGAGGAGACAGGAGGAGCAAGAAATAGATCGACACCAGAACATCTGTAGAGGTAGGAGAGGAATGAACGAGATTAGTGCGAAAGTGTTAGTCTGTGGCGAGGAAGCTTGATGTTCTCAGTGGACGGAGAGAATTAGTTGATATAGAAAGACGCGAAATGTAGGGAAGGCAAGGATAAGAAGAGGGCCCATGAGTAGAAGAGTTTGGGATGAGAAAGAAATTGCGTTTAGCACGTGAGAGGGCAGAGTCTATGAAATGGGAAGGGGAAGCCAAGACGGGAGAACGAATTAAAGAATAGTGGAAATTTCTGCTGGAAGGAACTGAGGATGCACAGATGGCGTGAGGCAACGGAGAAAGAGGGAGATAAGAACACATTTTCTTGACAGTGGTAAAGCATGATAGGAAAAAGTAGTGAATGTACGATGCCGGGACTGTGCATAGTTTAAACGGTAAACGAAAAGAAGAAACCTGTATCTGATCGTGGACATGGACATCAAGGAAAGGAAGTAAGGAATTGAGATTCCCATTCAAGCTTAAACTAAAAACTTAATGAAGGGGCAAGATTGTTAGGAGAGCTTCAAGAAAAGGTTTGGAAGAGACTGGAGTCAGAGGCCACAGAGCAAAAGATGTCATTCCACATAGCGAGCCGAGAGTGAAGTTGCAACATCGAGGGGTAGAAGAAGAACAGGTCTCGAAGTATTCCATGTAATGATGTTAGCAAAGGACAGGAGAGAGAGATATGCCCATTAGCGACACGACGGTTTGGGAATAAAATTACCCTTGGAAGGAGAAAAAAAGAAATAGGACTAGAGTCCACACAGAGCGGATCAGATCAAGAAAGACAGCAGTTTGGGTGATAGGGAGAAAAGAAACCCTTCATGGGGCCATCTCTACTAAGGAAATCCAAGGACATCATCAAGAGGGAACATTAGTGAAAGGACTCAACGTCAAGACTAAGCATCTTACAGGTGGGAGAGAGCGAAGCCCGTTCAATGAAGTCTTGAGAGTGACGAGGTGGGCAGGAGAAAAAGTACCAGAAAGGGTGTGAGGGTTATGGCCAGCCAAGAAGCAAGAGAATAAGAGACAAGAACCCTAGAGGATATGATAGGAACAAGAGGAATCTCAGTTTAAAGTTTTGGGAAAGGCCATAGAAGATAGGGAAGAAGAGTACAGATGACACGAAACCGTGTCGAGAACAAGGTCAAAGTCAGGAGGAAGAGGGTCGAGAGGAGTCCTTAGTTTTTTGTTGAAAGTTCTCTTGATGACGATCAAAGAGGGTCGAAACGATAGGATTGTCGGGTGCGTATGAGTCAGAGAGCAAGACATCAGCTTTACGGAGGTATTGTCCTCGAGCGATCAAAGATAACTAACCGAATTACCTTTGTCAGAAGATAGTATGGACATGATAGTGTTAGATTTAGGAAAAGAACGGGCAAGTTGGTAACGGCGTGGAAAGGTGGTGATCTTGGAAAACAGACTAACAAGAGCAGGAAGGAGAGCACCACGAAAAGTGGACAATCAGGAAGATTACGGAAGCGAGATTGGACGAAAGGAATCAAAAGAGCTAATCGGGAAAAACCAGCGCGAGGAGTAGGCGAAAGTGCCAAAGGAAAGACCAAAAACCAAGAAGTTCAAGCTCTTACTGAGAGAGTGAGACAGAAGACAGATTAGTAACACAGTCAGTGATGGAGAATATTAGACCAAGTGCTAGCTGATGATGAGACGTTGAAGTTTTATTTTGTAGTTGGAATGAATGAATTTGCTGCATTCAGGCGAGCAAGTTGTCAAAGGCAATGGTAGTTAGAAGGTTCTATCAGAAGATCCTGTTGGTAGAGGCCGCAAAGAGAGCACGTTGACGTTGACGGAGAGTGTATCGTTCCAGTCACGGTATTGTGCCTTTTTGTTATTTATGGACCCCACAGTTAAGCGTCATATTCTCATGTCCAACTTTTTAATGTCCTTCCCTCATTTTAAACCCCTCTTACGATCTTAAGAGGCTGCTTCTTATGCTACCTTCCGGCGTCCGTAAGAATCAGCTTCGCCCTTCCTACGTGACTGTCTTGCTGGAACAAGTTCTTCAACCTTCTTCCCACTTCCTGAAAACCACCCACTGGCACTCCCTTTCCTGATCATGTTTTGCCCGTCTCTACTTCACACTTCATCTTTTCTACTAATCACAGGGTTGAAAAGATGTCTTTCTTTACTCGTCCGTCTATCGGTCAACGTGCTCTCTTTGCGGCTCTACACAGGATCTCTTGTAACCTTCTCCTCTACCATTGCCTTTGACACTGCTCACCTGAATGCGCAAATTCATTCTTCCACAACGAACAAATGTAAACTTCAACGTCTCATCTCAGCTAGCCCTTGGTCTAAAATTCGTCCTCACTAGACTGTTTTAGTCTATCTGTCTTCTTCTCACGTCTCTCAGTATGAGCTGAAACTCTGTTTTGTCTTTCCCTTTGGCCACTTCGCCTACTCCCTCGCCTGGAATTTCCCTGATTAGCTCTTTTGATTCCATTATCAATCTCGCTTCCGATATCGTCCGACGTGTCCACTGTTACGTGGTGCCATCAACTGCATGCTCAATTTTAGTCGTTTACCAAGTAGCACCACATTCCACAGTCCGTTTCCATACCTTGCCTTTCTTCTCTTTAAATCTAACACTAACATTGTCATACTATCTTCTGACAAAGGTAATTCGGTAGTTATCCTTGATCGCGATGATTACGCTCCCGTAAAGCTGATGTCTTGCTCCTCTGACTCCACGCACCTACAACCTCCTCTCGTTTCCTTCCAACCCTCTTGGATCGCATCAAGAGAACTTTCAACAAAAAACTAAAGGACTCTCTCCGACCTCTGTCTCCTGACTTGACCATGTTCAACGTTTCGTGATCATCTGACCCTATCTATCCTATTCTTATGGCCTTTCCCAAAACTCATAAACCTGATATTCCTCTTCGTCCTACATATACTCTAGAGGTTCTTTCTCTATTTCTCTTGCTTCTTGTCTGGCCGAAAACCCTCACTTCCCTTTCTTGGTACTGTTCCCTCACTGCCACACCTCCGTCACTCCTCAAGACTTCATTGACGGGTTCGCTCTCTCTCCATCCTGTAAGGATGCTTAGTCTTGACGTGAG
>NW_026469947.1:90000-102141 GCF_026875155.1 Cherax quadricarinatus | reverse complement strand
TACCCCCGTGTACCCCCATGACTTCCATGACTCTCGTGTAGTCCTGACTTCCAGTACTTCGTTACCCCCATGACTCCATGACCCCCTTTACCCCCATGACTTCCCATGTCCCTCCGTGTCTCCCATGACTTCCTTTGTACTCCCGTGTACTCCATTTTCTTTTACTGTGAATCCCATTCATCACCGTTATTTTGAATTATTATCTGTGACTGTAAAATAACTTACCATGAATCCGGCTCTAAAATTAGTACCCCAGTGTTGCCCTCCCTTGAAATTTCCATTACTGAAGCTCCAACTTTTTAAATAAACACACAATTAAAATTGAATTTAAAAAAACAAAAAAAAACTTTTATTAAATTACTAGTAAACTAAAAAATCAATATTTTAAAATTTAATTTATAATTTAATTTTTAAAATTAAAACAATTTCTGTCTCAATTCTAAAAAAAACGGGATTTTATTAAACAGTAAAAATCACATATTTAAAAAAATTTTTTAATAATTTAAATTTTTTCGTTATAAAATTTTTTCTTATAACATTCTTTTTTCGTTTTGTTAATTTATTCGTATGTACTTAGCAAAAATCATATACATAGAAGTAGTTCATTTTTTCGCTTTTTGCTTAATTTTGTAAACATAGGTCTTTATTTATTATTTCCCTCGTTTTTAAAAGGGGCATTTGGGAGTGTTTCTTGAATTAACTGAAAGGGGGTTCCTTTGTTTTTTCCTGTTTTATCTTTGGGATTACCTGTATCCTGATAGGAGGTAATAGTTTTATGTAAGAACGGTTTGGTATATACCTACGCAAAGAAAAATTAAAATATTATAAAAATATTTATAAAAAAAAAAACAAAACATATATATATATATATAAAATATATATATATATATTTATATAAAATATATATATATTATTATTTTAAATATTAAAATATTATATATATATATATTATATATATATAATTATATATATATATATATTATATATATATATAAATATATACATTTTATATATATTTATATATATATATATATATATAAATATTTTAAAATATAATATATATATATTTATATATATATATATATATATAATATATATAAGTAGTCAAAAAAACGGCTGGGGGGCTCCTTCCGGAAAAAGGCATGCGGCTGGGGGGGCCCCTTTCCCGGGTTTTTTGGCCCTTTCCCCTGGGGGGTTTGTTCCGGTCTAGGACCAGCAGCTGGAGGGTAAAACCTTTTCACCCCTAGGTGTATTTCCCGGTTTTGACCCATGACCTCCCCCCTCGAGCTACCTCACCTTGACCCCCCAACCAATACCCCCCCCACGACCCCCCCCCCCCCTTCGCGACCCCGCCGTCGCGCCCGCCCCCGCCCGCGCGCCCCCCCCGCGCCCCGCCCGCGCGCCCCCCCGCGCGCCCCCGCCCCCCGCCCCCCCCCCCCCGCGCGCCCTTCGCGACCCCGCCCCGCCTTCTGCTGCGCCTTCGCAGCGTACCCGGTCGCCCCGCCCCTCGTTTTTTTTTTCCTTTTTCTCCTTGGTAAAAGGTTTTTTGGTTTCCCCCCCCTTGGGGTTTGGGAATTTTTTTTTGAATTTTTTTTCTTGTGCTCCCCTCTCCCGATCAAATTTTTGAGGTTCCCCCCCCCACTTTCACCCCCCAACCCAAAAAAAAAAAAATTTTTTTCTCGTAATCCCCAAGTTTTTGGGGATTCCCCCCTATAGGGTTTTTAAAAATTCCCCATCCCCCTGGATCAAGTTTTTTGGTCCCCCTAGGGGGTTTTTCGAAATTCCCCCTCCCCTCGGATAAATTTTTCTCTATAATACCAAACTCCATCTCCCCGATCAAAATTTTTTTTATCCCCTAGGGGGGGTTTTGAAAGCTCCATTTCCCGGATCAAGGGTTTTGAATTTCCCAATTCCCTTGGATCAAATTTTTGGGACCCTCCTTTTACCCCAAAATTTTTTCGATAAAACCAAGACCATTCCCTTTGGGTCAAGGTTTTTTGGTTCCCCCCTCTGGGGGTAAAGCATTCAAATGAAATCCCCCTATGGGGGGAGCTTACTAAGGTTAAACATGTATTCCTCTCATTAAGTTAAATGAACTAAAAAAAAAAGCGTGTTTATCGGCGGTCAGTGACGTCGTATTCCTTCTTAATTAATGAACAAAAAGGACACGCGCACACAGGGTTTAATCTTGTCTACCCCTTTTACCCACCCTCCCAAACCCCCCAAAATCCAACCAACCCCCCAATTTTCACTCAAACCCCCAATTTTTCTGTTTTAACCCTTTTTAGTTCTTAAAGTAATAAGGGGACCATACAGAAAGTCACCACATCGTTAATCCACTTTCGTTAAATTCACTACTCACAATTTTACATATTACGAAGTTAAATACGCACTTTTACTTTGAACATCTTCAAAACACTCTCATAAATCATTTGAATACTCACAAAAAATACCTTTATACATTTCCAAACAACACTGAAATACCCCCAAAACATCATTCGAACACCCCCAAATCACCTCTGAATACTCCCAGAACACCTTTATAAGTACTCTTGCACATCATTTGAACACCTTCATAAGTACTCTTGCACATCATTTGTACACCTTCAAAAAACACCTTTGAATACTCACATAAACACCCTTGAACACCTTCAAAACACCTTCAAAGCACTCTCATAATCATTTGAACACACTCAAAACACCTTTGAATAACCTCAAAACACCTTTGAACACCTTCAAAACACCCTTGAACACCTTCAAAACACCCTTGAACACCTTCAAAAACAACATTTGAACACACTCAAAACACCTTTGAACACCTTTGAACATTTCCAAAACACTATTTGAGTACTCCCAAATAAGATTTGACATCTCTAATTTATCTGCACTTACACATTTCATTAAATTACAACTCATCCCTCAGTCTCCAGACTAGGCATTTTCTCGTTTTTACCCTTTTAGTTCATTAAAGTTATTAAGGGGACACAATACATCAGAAAAAAAAGTCACAAAAACTAACTCAAACACTTTACTTTGAACACCCCCAAAAACACTCTCATAATCATTGAATACTCACATAAACACCCTTGAACACCTTCAAAACACCTTTGAATATCGTTTTTAAACTAATTTCATCACAACCCACTTATATCATCTTTTTTCGGTAACTCTAATTCGACTACACTACCCTCATCAATTACCAACAAATTTTACTCGTTTTAACTAATGTCATCACTGTAACCAAGATTTTCACAAAAAAAAAAAAAAAACTCTATGACACCTAACACACACGCACACACACACACCCACAACACCCACAATTTTTCTCGTTTTAACCCTTTTAGTTCATTAAAGTTAATAAGGGGACACAGTACATCAGAAAGTCACAACAACAACATCCACAACCCACAATTTTTTCTCGTTTTAGCTAATTTCATCAGAAAAAGTCCCAACAACAACCCACTTATAACATCTTTTTTCGGTATCTCTAGTTCGACAACAACACCCACAACACCCACATCCCACAACACCCATGAACATTTCCAAAACACTATTTGAGTATTTCCAATTACACCTAAAAATTATAAAACACCGCTGAATTCAATCAAAACCCCCTTCAAAACCTTCAAACCCCCTTGAACCCCTTCAAAAACTTTTTAAAACACCTTAAAAACACCTTTGAACATTTTTCAATCAACCTGAAACACTTCCAAAAAACACAATTTGAGTACTCCCAATTACACAGAATACTACTAAAAGCACCGCTGAATTAAATCAAAACACCCCTTCACACCTTCAAAACACTTTGAACACCTTCAAAACACTTTGAAAAACTTCAAAAACACCTCATAATCATTTGACACATCAAAACCCTTTGAATACCTAAAAACACTTTGAACACCTTCAAACACCCTGAACACCTTGATCACTTCAAAAAAAAAAAATTGAACACACTCAAAACACCTTTGAACACTCCAAAAATACAATTTGGTACTCCAAATACACACTGATACTACTAAAAACACCGCTGAATTCAATCAAAACACCCTAAACACCTTCAAAACACCTTTGAACACTTTGAAATTTCAAAACATATTTGAGTACCCCAATTAACACTTGATTTATTACAAACCGCTAAATTCATCAAAACACCCTTCATCACTTCAAACACCTGAACACACTCAAACACTTCAACACCTTCAAACACCTTTGAACAACCTTCAAAACACCTTGAACACATTCAAAAACTCTATAATCATTTGAACACACCAAACACATTGAACACCCTCAAACACCTTGAATAACCTCAAACACCTTTGAACACCTTCAAAACCCTTGACACCTTGATCACCTTCAAAAAACAATTGAACACACCAAACACCTTTGACACCTTGAACATTCCAAAACAACACTAAACACTCCAAAAACCCATTGAGTACTCCAAATACACCACAAATACTAAAACACCACTGAATACATCAAATCACCAAAATCCATAAACAAAGATCAAACCACATCCCAAAAACACCCAAAACCCACAACACCCAAAAATTTTTCTCTTTTACTAATTTCATCAGAAAAAGTCCCAACAACAACCACTTTTTACATCTTTTTCGGTATCCAGTTCGACCAACAACAACCCAAACACCCACACCACAACACCCATGAACATTTCAAAACACTATTTGAGTACTCCCATTACACACTGATTACTACTAAAACACCCGGAATCATCAAAACCCTTCACACCTCAAAACCCTTTTGAACACCTTCAAAACACTTTTGAACACTTTCAAAAACACTACCTTGAACACACTCAAAACCCCTTCAACACCTTCAAAACACCTTTGATACTTAAACACCTTCAAAACACCCTTGAACACCCTTGATCACCTTCAAAAAACAACATTTGAACACTCAAAACACCTTTGAACACCTTTGAACATTTCCAAACACACTAAAAACACTTCCAAAAAACCCATTTGAGTACTCCCAAATACACCACTGAATACTAAAACACCACTAAAATACACTCAAACACCACCAAAATCACCATAAACTAAGATCAACACCCACATCCCACAACACCCACAACACCCACAATTTTTTCTCGTTTTATCTAATTTCATCAGAAAGTCACAACACCCACCCCTTTCCCATTTTTTTCTCGTTTTAACCCTTTTAGTTCATTAAAGTTAATAAGGGGCCACCACTACATCAGAAAAAGTCACAAAAACAACCCACTTATAACGTTTTTTCGGTATCTCTAGTTGGGACAACAAACCACATCCCACACACCCACATCCCAATCCCACACACACACAAACACACACACACACACACACACAACCACACACCCCACACACACATCCCTAACCTACCCTAACCTAACCTAACTTATCCTAACATAACCTAACCTAACCTAACCAAACCCTTTAACCTAACCTAACCTAAAACCTAACTTACCCTAACCTAGCCTAACCTAACCTAACCTAACCTTACCTAACTTATCCTAACCTAACTTAACCTAGCCTAACCTAACCTAACTTAACCTAACCTAACCTAACCTAACCGAACCTACCCTAACCTAACCTTACCTAACATAACCTAACCTAGCCTAACCTAACCTAACCTAACTTAACCTAACCCAACCTAACCTAACCTAACCTAGCCTAACCTAACTTAACCTAACCTAACCTAACCTACCCTAACCTAACTTATCCTAACCTAACCTATCTTAACCTTACCTAACCTAACCTAGCCGAACCTATCCTAACCTAACCTAAAATATATTAGAACACTTCCAAAATACATTAGAGTACTCCAGAATTACTTTGAACGACTCCATTTTTTTTGGATATTTCCAAATTAGTTTTGAAAACTTTATCGTAAAATCGAACATTATTTTCTTGTTGGTAAACACACTCAATGGTAGAAATATTTACTCGATTTCCGAATAGAAACACTTTCCTTGCTCTGAGAGACTCATTGTGGGTCACCCCTTCCCCCCCCCCCAACACCACTGGGGTAATGCGGTTCACACCCAAGGTAGATTTAAGATAATCATGAACACCTGCGCCAACTCAGGACAGACAGACGCCATGAAATGCGGGTAACACCCAAGGTAAAAATCATCTCTTACAACCACTGTCTATCCAAACCTAACCTAACTAACCTAACCTTAATTCCTACCAAACCCTAACCTCACCAAAACCGAACTAACCTAACTCCATCAATCCCTCTATCCTAACCTAACCTAACCTAACCTCCCAACCTAACTCCATAAAAACCCCTTATCCTAACCTACCAACCTATCCTAACCTAACCAACTCCATCAACACCCGAATACTACCTAACTTAACCTAACCTAACCTTACCTAACCTACCGAACCTAACCTAACACCAAACCCTTCCTAACCGTCCCAACCAAACCTAACCTACCCTAACCTAACCAACCAAAACCCTAACTTATCCTAAGCTAACCTAACCTAACTTATCCTAACCTAACCTATCCTAACCTAACCTAAACACTGACTAACTTTAAACCCAAACTCTGAACACCACTGATCTTCTTCAAAAATGCTTGCCATCATTTGAACACCTTCAAAAAAAAACCATCAAACACCCCCGAATACCCCCAAAAAAAACACTACTGATTACTACCAAATCACCACTGAATACTACCAATCACCGTCAAAATCACCAGAAACTAAGTTTAACATCACCATCTAACATCCTTTTTATAGAAATCCCCTCAAATCACTATAACCAAGAACTCCCTCCCCATTTGGCGCATAAAAAAAAAGCATGAACACAAACCTAATACGCAAACACTTAGTACATGATCACCATCAACTGAAAACATATCTTATACACACACATAATATAACACAATCACCAACTACAATCACCCATGTTCACTTACCTCAAAATCACTAATATCACAGAAAACAATCATTTTTATAAACATTTCACACACACACACACACACACACACACACACAAAAAAAAAATAATATTTGACAATATCTAAGCGCACTCACCTCACTACCACCAACACACGATGTCTCACCCACAGGACCGACGACTCACTCCAGTGACGTCACACTCCCATTGTGTTACTTGGTGGTTGGTAACATCACACCTAACCCCCCCTTGTTTCAACCTGTTGTACCCTACATTATCTAAGAACACTATATCCAAGACGATTACCAGATTTTATGATCCCCAACACCAAGATCGCAGAAAACACACATTTTTTATAATTATTCACACAAAAATCACGATCACCAATTCCATATCATGTTTACTTAGTCATTATCAACACTAATCACCAAAATCACCAAAAAAAATCTAAGATCAGCATCTCAAAACAACTATGATCCCTGAAAACACTATTTTTTAAACATTCGCACAAAAAATAAGACATACCAACAAATACCAGACAACACTTCCACCACTCTATAACAAAACATGAGCCTATAAACATATCACTTCACAAAAAAAAAAAAACATAATACACAGACACACCACATATTAAACATTTCAATTGCAACTATAGACATGAACATACTCACCAAATCTTAGAACATTCACCTCCAACTAAACATACACATCACCCCTAAAACTTCCTTCCTTATTCATTCCGTATATCTCCTAGACTGTTTTAACCCCGACGGATCCACCCACGACCGTAGGAGCCAGAGAACCATCACCACGTCCACACCACCTACTACACTCCGGCTCCTACGTCTGGTGGAATCCGTCGGGTTAAAACAGCTCTAGAGATATACGGTATGAATAAGGAAGGGAAGTCTAGGGTGATGAGTTATGTCTTAGTTTGAGGTGAAATGTCCTTAGATTGGTGAGTATGCTCATGTCTTAATTTGCAATTGAATGTATAATATTTGAGTCTGTGTATTATTTTTTTTTTTTTTGTGAATGATATGTTATAGGCTCATGTTATGTTTATAGATTTGGTGAAATTTGTGGTATTTTTGTGTATTGTCTTATTTTTGTGCGAATGTTTAAAAAATAAGTGTTTTTCAGTGATCATAGTATTTTTTGAGATGCATGATCTTGATTTTTTTTTGGTGATCTTGGTGAATTAGTGTTGATAGATGACGGTAAACATGATATGGAATTGGTGATCGTGATTTTTGTGTGAATCATTATAAAAATGTGTGTTTTCTGCGATCTTGTGTTGGGGATCATAAAAAATCTGGTAATCGTCTGGAATATAGTGTTTTCTTAGATAATGTAGGTACAACATTAAACAAGGTGGGGTAAGTGTGTGATGTTATCCAACCACCAAGTAACACAATGGGAGTGTGACGTCCCTGGAGGTGACCGTCCGGTCCTGTGGAGGTGAGACATCGTTGTGTTGGTGGAATGAGGTGAGTGCGCTTATATATTGTCAAATATATTTTTTTTTTTTGTGTGTGTGTGTGTGGTGTGTGTGTGGTGATGTGTGAAATGTTTATATAAATGATTGTTTTCTGTGATATTAGTCTGATTTTGAGGTAAGTGAACATGGGTGATTGTAGTTGTGATGTGTTCTATTATAGTGTGTGTATAAGATATGTTTCAGTTGATGGTGGATCAAGTACTAAGTGTTTTGCGTAATAGGTTGTGTTCATGCTTTGTTTTTTTATGCCCAATGGGGAGGAGTTCTGGTTATAGTGATTTTGAGGGATTTCTATACAAAGGAAGTTAGATGGTGATGTTAAACTAGTTTCTGCGATTTTGACGTGATTGGTAGTATTTCAGTGGTGATTAGGTAGTAATCAGTATGTTTTAATTGGAGTATCCGAGGTGTTTGATGGTGTTTTTATTTGAAGGGTCAAATGATGTGCAAGCATATTTTTGAAGAAGATCAGTGGTGTTCAGAGTTGGTCAAAGTAGTCATTGTTAAGGTTAGGTAGGATAGGTTAGGTAGGATATGTTAGGTATGGTTAGCTTAGATAAGTTAGGTTAGGTTAGGTTAGGTTTAGGATAGGTTTTAGTGTTAGGTTGGGACAGGTTAGATAGGTTAGGTTTGGTTAGGTAGGTTCGTAGGTTAGGTAAGGTAGGTTAGGTTCAAGTTTTAGGTAGTATTCGAGGTGGGTTGGATGGAGTTACGTAGGTTGAGATATTAGGTTAGGTTAGGATATAGGTGTTTTGCTGGAGTTAGGTTGGGTTAGGATAGGTTAGTTAGTTAGGATAGAGTTGATTGATGGAGTGTAGGTAGGTTCGGTTAGGTGAGGTTAGGTTAGTTTTAGGAATTAGGTTAGTTAGGTAGGTTAGGTTAGGTTAGATAGACAGTTGGTCTGGAAAGAGATGAATTTTCAACCTTGGATGTTACCCGCATTTCATGGCGTCTGTCCTGTCCTGAGTTGGTCGCCGGTGTTCAATTGATTAGCTTAAATCTACCTTGGGTGTGAACCGCATTACCCCATTGGTGTTGGGGGGGGAAGGGGTTGACCCACAATAGTCTCTCAGAGCAAGGAAAGTGTTTTCTATTCGAAATCGAGTAAATATTTCTACCATTGAGTTGTGTTTACCACAAGAAAATAATGATCGATTTACGATAAAGTTTTTCAAAACTAATTTGGCAATATCAAAAAAAATGGATCGTTCAAAGTAATTCTGGAGTACTCTAATGTATTTTGAAGTGATCTAATATATATTTTAGCTTAGGTTCGGATAGGTTCGGCTAGGTAGGTTATGGTAAGGTTAAGATAGTTTGTTAGGTTAGGATAATTAGGTTAGGGTAGGTTAGGTAGTTAGGTTAAGTTAGGGTTAGGCTAGTAGTTAGGTTGGTTGGGTTACGGTTAAGTTAGTTAGGTTAGGTTAGGGTAGGGTAGGGTTATGTAGTAAGTTAGGTTAGGTATGTTCGGTTAGGTTAGGTTAGGTTAGGCTAGGTTAGGTAAGGAATAGGGCTTGGTTATGTTAGGAAACATTTAGGTAAGGATAGTAGGGTAGGTTAGGCTAGTGTAGGATAATTAGGTAGGTTAGGTTAGGTTTATGTTAAGTTAGGTTAGGTTAGGTTAGTTATGTTAGGATAAGTTAGTTTAGGTAGGCGAGTTAGGATGTGTGTTTTGTGTGTGTGTGTGTGTGTGTGTGTGTGTGTGTGTGTGTGTGTGTGGGGATGTGGGATGTGGGTGTTTTGGGAATGTGGGAGTTTGTTGTCGAACTAGGATACCGAAAAGGACGTATAAAGGTGTTTTATGTGGACTTTTTGGGCTAGTAGTGGATGGCCCCGTGGGTGAGCTCAACATTACGAGGAGAGCAGGAGGGAGATAGGTGGTTTGAGCGAGCTGAGAAGAAAAATGGAGGTGTGGGGGTGTTGTGACTTTTCCTACAAGAGAGAGTAATAAAACGAGAAAAAAGTGTGGGTTTGTGGGGTGAATGTTGGGGATGTGTTGTATGATCTTGATTATTATGAGATTATTTGTGTGTGTTTTTGAGTGTATTCATGTGTTTTAGGTCATCAGTGGTGTATTTGGGAAGTTTGAAAAAAAAAAAAAACTCAAATGGTGTTTTATGAAGTTTTCACGGAGTTTGGGGTAGTGGCAGTATAGCGCGCGGACTGTTGATGCTGAGATATTAGAGGGATGGTTGAGTGTGTGTTCGCAATATGGTGTGTATGTTTGGAAGAGATCGTGCAGGTGGTGTGTTCAAGGTTTGTTGGAGTGGAGGTGTAGCCGGAGGATGTGTATCAAAGGTATGTTTGTGAAGGTGTTGAAGGTGGTATGTTGTGATGTTTTGTCAAGGGTAGGGTGGTATATTGAAAGTGTTCAAGAGTGTTTTGGAATTGTTCAAGGGTGTTTGAACGGTGTTGAAGGGTGTTTTGATTGATTCAGCGGTGTTTTAGTAAGTAATCAGTGGTGTAATTGGGCAGTACTCAAATAGTGTTTTTGGAAATGTTCATGGTGTTGTGGGATGTGGTGGTGGTGGGTGTTGTTGTCGAACTAGAGATACCGAAAAAAATGTTATAAGTGGGTTGTTGTTGGGACTTTTTCTGATGAAATTAGATAAAACGAGAAAAAAATTGTGGTGTTGTTGGGTTGTGGGGTGTGTGGGATGTGGTGTCTGATCTAGTTTATGGTGAATTTGGTGTGATTTTGAGTGTATTCAGTGGTGTTAATAGTATTCAGTGGTTATTTGGGAGAACTCAAATGGTGTTTTTTGGAAGTGTTTTCAGTGTTGTTGGAATGTTTCAAAGTGTTCAAAGGTGTTTTGAGTGAGTTCAAATGTTGTTTTTTGAAGGGAATCAGTGTGTTCAAGGGTGTTTTGAAGGGTTCAAGGTGTTTTGAGGTTTAACAAAGGTGTTTGGATGTGTTCCAAAATGTGTTTTTGATTGTTTCAAATGATTTATGAGAGTGTTTTGAAATTTTCAAAAGGTGTTTTGAAGGTGTTACAAAGGAGTATTTGAAGGTGTTGAAGGTGTTTTTGAGTGTTTCAAGGTGTTTTGAAGGGATGAAGGGTGTTTTGGATTGAATTCAGCGGTGTTTGTTAAAGTAGAATCAGTGGTGTAATTAAGTACTCAAATAGTGTTTTGAAATGATACAAAGTGTTCAAAGGGTTTTGAAGGTGTTGAATGGGTGTTTTGATTGAATCAGCGGTGTTTTAGGTAGTATTCAGTGGTGTAATTGGGAGTACTCAAATTGGTGTTTTTTGGAATGTTCTAAGGTGTTTTGAGGTGTTCAAATGTTTTTTTTTTTGAAGGTGAACAAGGGGTGTTATCATGGGTGTTTTAGAAGGTGTTCAAAGGTGTTTTGAGGTTTTCAAAGGTGTTTTTGAGTTGTTCAAATGATTTATAGAGTGTTTTGAAGGGGTTCAACAGGTGGTTTTGAAGTGTTCAATAGTGTTTTGAAGGTGTAGAAGGGTGTCTTGATTGAATTTCAGCGTGGCTTTTTAGTATATTCAGAGGTGTAAAATGGAGTACACAAATTGTGTTTGGAAGGAGTTTTTCAGTGTTGATTGGAAATGTCAATGGTGTTTTTGAAGGTGTTCAAGATGGTTATGAAGGTGTTCAGGTGTTTGAAGTGTTGAAGGGTGTTTTGATTGAATTCAGCGTGTTTTATAGTATTCAGTGGTGAAATGGTAGTACTCAAATAGTGTTTTGGAAATGGTATTCATGTGTATTGTATGGATGTG
>NW_026469947.1:70000-80000 GCF_026875155.1 Cherax quadricarinatus | reverse complement strand
CGGACTCTGTGCATCTCCCGCTTGACATGAAGGAAGGATTAACAACAGGAAGGAATAACAAAGGAATAACAACAGAGTAACACCAGATGTGACTAGTTAATGGTCCAAGTCGGGCCGAAACGTCGTTATAAATTTCATTCTTCTATGTGCAGGTTGAAGATATGTTGCAGTTTCTACACTGAGTATCGGCAAATCTCTGGCAAGACAGTGATGGAGTAAGTAACGATGAAAGTGTTTCTTCTTTTCAGGGACACTTTTCCTCGGTGGGAAACGTGAGGCTTATAAGTGCACTAAGTAATTAGCAGATTACAGTACCTCTGCTTATAGGGAAAATCAGCACTGGTAACCACAGAGTGAATACTTTAGCAACGACAGAATCACAATCAACAGAAATAGCTGTAAGATAACTTAGGATGTCAGGAGGGCAGTGGAGGTGGAAGCCAGGACTGACATAGCACAGTCAGGAGGGCAGTGGAGGTGGAAGCCAGGACTGACATAGCACAGTCAGGAGGGCAGTGGAGGTGGAAGCCAGGACTGACATAGCACATTCAGGAGGGCAGTGGAGGTGGAAACCAGGACTGACATCGCACAGTCTGGAGGGCAGTGGAGGTGGAAGCCAAGACTGACATAGCACAGTTAGGAGGGCAGTGGAGGTGGGAGCCAGGACTGACATAGCACAGTCTGCAGGGCAGTGGAGGTGGAAACCAGGACTGACACAGCAGTCAGGATGGCAGTGGAGGTGGAAGCCAGGACTGACACAGCACAGTCTGGAGGGCAGTGAAAGTGGAAGCCAGGACTGACAGCACAGTCAGGAGAGCAGTGAAGGTGGAAGCCAGGACTGACATAGCACAGTCAGGAGGGCAGTGGAGGTGGAAGCCAGGACTGACATAGCACAGTCAGGAGGGCAGTGGAGGTGGAAGCCAGGACTGACATAGCACAGTCAGGAGGGTAGTGGAGGTGGAAGCCAGGACTGACATAGCACAGTCAGGAGGGCAGTGGAGGTGGAAGCCAGGACTAACATAGCACAGTCAGGAGGGTAGTGGAGGTGGAAGCCAGGACTAACATAGCACAGTCAGGAGGCAGTGGAGGTGGAAGCCAGGACTGACATAGCACAGTCAGGAGGGCAGTGGAGGTGGAAGCCAGGACTAACATAGCACAGTCAGGAGGGTAGTGGAGGTGGAAGCCAGGACTAACATAGCACAGTCAGGAGGGCAGTGGAGGTGGAAGCCAGGACTGACATAGCACAGTCAGGAGGGCAGTGGAGGTGGAAGCCAGGACTAACATAGCACAGTGAGGAGGGCAGTGGAGGTGGAAGCCAGGACTGACATAGCACAGTCAGGAGGGCAGTGGAGGTGGAAGCCAGGACTGACATAGCACAGTCAGGAGGGCAGTGGAGGTGGAAGCCAGGACTAACATAGCACAGTCAGGAGGGCAGTGGAGGTGGAAGCCAGGACTAACATAGCACAGTCAGGAGGGCATGGAGGTGGAAGCCAGGACTGACATAGCACAGTCAGGAGGGCAGTGGAGGTGGAAGCCAGGACTAACATAGCACAGTCAGGAGGGCAGTGGAGGTGGAAGCCAGGACTAACATAGCACAGTCAGGAGGGCAGTGGAGGTGGAAGCCAGGACTGACATAGCACAGTCAGGAGGGCAGTGGAGGTGGAAGCCAGGACTAACATAGCACAATCAGAGGGCAGTGGAGGTGGAAGCCAGGACTAACATAGCACAGTCAGGAGGGCAGTGGAGGTGGAAGCCAGGACTGACATAGCACAGTCAGGAGGGCAGTGGAGGTGAAGCCAGACTAACAAGCAGTCAGGAGGCAGTGGAGGTGGAAGCCAGACTAACATAGCACAGTCAGGAGGGCAGTGGAGGTGGAAGCCAGGACTAACATAGCAGTCAGGAGGGCAGTGGAGGTGGAAGCCAGGACTAACATAGCACAGTCAGGAGGGCAGTGGAGGTGGAAGCCAGGACTGACATAGCACAGTCAGGAGGGCAGTGGAGGTGGAAGCCAGGACTGACATAGCACAGTCAGGAGGCAGTGGAGGTGGAAGCCAGGACTGACATAGCACAGTCAGGAGGGCAGTGGAGGTGGAAGCCAGGACTGACATAGCACAGTCAGGAGGGCAGTGGAGGTGGAAGCCAGGACTAACATAGCACAGTCAGGAGGGCAGTGGAGGTGGAACCAGGACTAACATAGCACAGTCAGGAGGGCAGTGGAGGTGGAAGCCAGGACTAACATAGCACAGTCAGGAGGGCAGTGGAGGTGGAAGCCAGGACTAACATAGCACAGTCAGGAGGGCAGTGGAGGTGGAAGCCAGGACTAACATAGCACAGTCAGGAGGGCAGTGGAGGTGGAAGCCAGGACTAACATAGCACAGTCAGGAGGGCAGTGGAGGTGGAAGCCAGGACTAACATAGCACAGTCAGGAGGGCAGTGGAGTGGAAGCCAGGACTAACATAGCACAGTCAGGAGGGCAGTGGAAATGGAAGCCAGGACTAACATAGCACAGTCAGGAGGGCAGTGGAGGTGGAAGCCAGGACTACATAGCACAGTCAGGAGGGCAGTGGAGGTGGAAGCCAGGACTACATAGCACGTCAGGAGGGCAGTGGAGGTGGAAGCCAGGACTAACATAGCCAGTCAGGAGGGCAGTGGAGGTGGAAGCCAGGACTAACATAGCACAGTCAGGAGGGCAGTGGAGGTGGAAGCCAGGACTAACATAGCACAGTCAGGAGGGCAGTGGAGGTGGAAGCCAGGACTAACATAGCACAGTCAGGAGGGCAGTGGAGGTGGAAGCCAGGACTAACATAGCACAGTCAGGAGGGCAGTGGAGGTGGAAGCCAGGACTACATAGCACAGTCAGGAGGGCAGTGGAGGTGGAAGCCAGGACTAACATAGCACAGTCAGGAGGGCAGTGGAGGTGGAAGCCAGGACTAACATAGCCAGTCAGGAGGGCAGTGGAGGTGGAAGCCAGGACTAACATAGCACAGTCAGAGGGCAGTGGAGGTGGAAGCCAGGACTAACATAGCACAGTCAGGAGGGCAGTGGAGGTGGAAGCCAGGACTAACATAGCACAGTCAGGAGGGCAGTGGAGGTGGAAGCCAGGACTAACATAGCACAGTCAGGAGGGCAGTGGAGGTGGAAGCCAGGACTAACATAGCAGTCAGGAGGGCAGTGGAGGTGGAAGCCAGGACTAACATAGCACAGTCAGGAGGGCAGTGGAGGTGGAAGCCAGGACTAACATAGCACAGTCAGGAGGGCAGTGGAGGTGGAAGCCAGGACTAACATAGACAGTCAGGAGGGCAGTGGAGGTGGAAGCCAGGACTAACATAGCACAGTCAGGAGGGCAGTGGAGGTGGAAGCCAGGACTGACATAGCACAGTCAGGAGGGCAGTGGAGGTGGAAGCCAGGACTAACATAGCACAGTCAGGAGGGCAGTGGAGGTGGAAGCCAGGACTAACATAGCACAGTCAGGAGGGCAGTGGAGGTGGAAGCCAGGACTAACATAGCACAGTCAGGAGGGCAGTGGAGGTGGAAGCCAGGACTAACATAGCACAGTCAGGAGGGCAGTGGAGGTGGAAGCCAGGACTAACATAGCACAGTCAGGAGGGCAGTGGAGGTGGAAGCCAGGACTAACATAGCACAGTCAGGAGGGCAGTGGAGGTGGAAGCCAGGACTAACATAGCACAGTCAGGAGGGCAGTGGAGGTGGAAGCCAGGACTAACATAGCACAGTCAGGAGGGCAGTGGAGGTGGAAGCCAGGACTAATAGCACAGTCAGGAGGGCAGTGGAGGTGGAAGCCAGGACTGACATAGCACAGTCAGGAGGGCAGTGGAGGTGGAAGCCAGGACTGACATAGCACAGTCAGGAGGGCAGTGGAGGTGGAAGCCAGGACTGACATAGCACAGTCAGGAGGGCAGTGGAGGTGGAGGCCAGGACTGACATAGCACAGTCAGGAAGTAAAACAGAAAAATAGGAAGGAAAAGAAAGAAATGCTGAACCTCCCTTGTCGGCAGGATAATCACCCTGTGAGTTAGGGAGCTGGTTCTCAGGTGGTGGTGACTAGCTGGTTCTCAGGTGGTGGTGACTAGCTGGTTCTCAGGTGGTGCTGACTTAATTCTACAAACGAGTAAGAAAGTAATGATGACAGAGCTCCTTGTATTCATTCTAATATTAACATTAATACCTTAAAGCGAACTCTCTGTCTGTCTGTCTGTCTGTCTGTCTCTCTCTCTCTCTCTCTCTCTCTCTCTCTCTCTCTCTCTCTCTTTCTTTCTCTCTCTCTCTCCTACCCAGGTTTGTTCTCTAATAATGCCAGAGTATCTTTCTTAGTATCCAATTGTCTCTTAGGGATTCCCTTATATCTCTGTGAATCTCTGTCGCTTCACGAGACGTCCATCAAGATTTCGGGGATCAGTGATGCTGGACTCAGTAGTGCGCAAGAGATCACGGAGCTCCGGCTGCATCAGTAACAGTTCCTCTGTCTGTGACTTTCCCCAAGTTCTCCTTCCTTAGATACCCCTGTAAGGTCTTTCCAATGTCACTGGGCTTGTCAATAGCTCCTTTAAGGTCACGGAGTTCCTGTTATTACTGAAATCATTCCTGGAGCCGTGACGTTCTGGAGGATTTACCTAATAACAGTTCCAGTTAAAGGCTTTCGTAAATTTTGTTGGCCCTGTTAAAATGCGTTGGTGATCACGGTGCTTCTCACGTGTATGACATTGTGCCTTAAGCTGTTAATTTCTGAAGGCTCTTGTTTTCCTAGAGTCTCTTACTTTGACATTCCAGAAGCTCCTGAGATTTTGTTGGATTTTGTTGGGAAGTGTCTTTGGGATCACTGAGTTCCGGCTGCATTTGCAAAAGTTCCTTGGGCTGTGCCTGTGAAACTCTTGTTCCTCACGAGGGCATATCCAAGAAGGGTTGTAAACGTACCGAATAAAATGTGCATAAAGTCATTTATAAAAATAAACGAGAGAAGAAGCCGCTCTCGCCGAAATGCTTCGTTAAATAAATATTCTGAGCGATTCATAAGAATATTTATCCACATTCCAAGAAGGTTCCTGCAATTTTGTCGAGCTTGTCTACAAAAAATTCGAAAGCACTGAGATTTCGTTTTATCCATAGTTGTTCGCTGAAGGTTCTTGCTTCATAGCCCCTTCAAGGGACGGATGCTACTGAGGGACTCTTGAATCAAGTAACTGCAGTGATCGATTTTCTCCCAGTTTTCCAGACGCTCCGTTCATCGCTTCCAAGTGAATGTTAATCCATGACTTACGAAATCGTATTGACACGATCGCAAACAAACCATACCATTGGTGGGATTGAACTTGTGGCGAGTGAGTCGCGAAACTCCAGGCCAGTGCTTTAGCCACTAGGCCCGTTAGCTATAATAAGATTCATCCCTGCCTGTGATATTCTCTGAATATTAATCCGGTTTCTGGATTAGTAGAGAATAATCAAAGGTTTCTTAACGACTGTCAGGTTTGTCAAGAGGCTTTATTAACGACTGTCAGGTTTCTCAAGGGGTTTTATTAACGACTGTCAGGTTTGTCAAGAGGCTTTATTAACGACTGTCAGGTTTTTCAAGGGGTTTTATTAACTACTGTCAGGTTTCTCAAGGGGTTTTATTAACGACTGTCAGGTTTTTCAAGGGGTTTTATTAACGACTGTCAGGTTTCTCAAGGGGTTTTATTAACGACTGTCAGGTTTCTCAAGGGGTTTTATTAACGACTGTCAGGTTTCTCAAGGGGTTTTATTAACGACTGTCAGGTTTCTCAAGGGGTTTTATTAACGACTGTCAAGTTTCTCAAGGGGTTTTATTAACGACTGTCAGGTTTCTCAAGGGGTTTTATTAACGACTGTCAGGTTTCTCAAGGGGTTTTATTAACGACTGTCAGGTTTCTCAAGGGGTTTTATTAACGACTGTCAGGTTTCTCAAGGGGTTTTATTAACGACTGTCAGGTTTCTCAAGGGGTTTTATTAACGACTGTCAGGTTTGTCAAGAGGCTTTATTAACGACTGTCAGATTTCTCAAGGGGTTTTATTAACGACTGTCAGGTTTCTCAAGGGGCTTTATTAACGACTGTCAGGTTTCTCAAGGGGTTTTATTAACGACTGTCAGGTTTCTCAAGGGGTTTTATCAGCTCAAAGAGTTCTTCAAGGCTCCTAGGAAATTTTAAATCAATGTCGTAGTCATAGTAAGATGTTAATGAGACTACCTTTCGCTCAGGGTATACCCAAGTCAGAATATACCATCAAGTATGTCAGGAAGACACAATATGCGGTTTATGGTATTTATCATAAGCTGCATTTAGTGTCGTATTAACACACATTTCGCTCCTTGTAGAGCTTGATGATGCTCTGCACAGAGCGAAACGTTGTCCCTGTGGAGGCTTCCGCTGCAACGCGTGTTTCCTTTTCAACCTAGCGAGCTCTCTGGACTCTGGCTCAAACTACAGAAACTATCGCCAAAAATTTCTTCCGAAGATACAAGTTCCTGAAGAGATTTTGCCTTAAAATGGGCATTGATCCCTCTCTCCCTCTCTCCTTCTCTCCCTCTCTCCCTCTCTCCCTCTCTCCCTCTCTCCCCCTTCTCTCTCTCTCTCTCTCTCTCTCTCTCTCTCTCTCTCTCTCTCTCTCTCTCTCTCTCTCTCTCTCTCTCTCTCTCTTCTCTCTCTCTCTCTCTCTTCTCTCTCTCTCTCTCATATTGACAATAACAGAACTAGGGACAGTGCCGTCGCACCTTTCACAGACAAAAGAGAATCGCTGGTTCGATTCATCGTGCGTCAGTTTGCAAATTCCGCAGTAATTCTGTATCAGTTTGTTCTGCCAAACCTCCGCCATTCTCAAATTCCAGCGCTAAAACAGGGAGGATTTTCTGCATACATTTTCTTTACTGCGGTCCTGCATTGCAGTCAGAATTACTTTTATTGCCACCCTGATTCATGATCCACCATCTCTTTATTGCGAATCAAAATTTCACTCGCAATTCTCTTTATTGGCCCCCTGATTCACTCTCTGCCGTCTCTTCATTGGGAATCAAAATTCTGTAAAGTAAAAGGACACAAGTGCAACTAATGTGACATTTATTGTGGCAACGTTTCGCTCTCCAGGAGCTTTATCAAGCCATTATCATGGCTTGATAAAGCTCCCGGAGAGCGAAACGTTGCCACAATAAATGTCACATTAGTTGCACTTGTGTCCTTTTACTTTACATATTGCCGGTAATTCTACCAACTTTATTACAATCAAAATTCTCTTTACTGCCATCCTGATTCACGCTCTACAATCTCTTTACTCAGACCCGGAAATATACTTTAAATTCCTTTTTATTGCGGCCCTGAATTATACTCCATTATCTTACTGTGACCCCTGACTGATACTCCATGGTCTCCTTACTGCGACCCTGAATTATATTCCACAGTTTCCTTATTCCATTTTCAAAACCCGTATTACACTCAGCATCAATGTGGCTGATATTATTAAAACTGTTTCAGACATTGCAGTGTCTCGTGAGCACTACAGCACTAAAGGAGATTCATGCTGTAGCTACAACATATGCTGGGGATTTACAATGTAAGATTTACAGCATACCATGCTGGGTATGCTGTAAATCTTACGTTGGTGAGACAGGTCGCAATCTCAACCTTAACTTTTAAAGGACTTGACCTGTAAGCCAACGGGAGGCCTCGGTCAGATGGCCAAGAGCTCCAGCTGCAGGTCATCATGTGACTAAAACTCGCATCGTATTTCCTAACAAACCTTACCTTACCTAATCTAACTTCAGTACTCGCCTTGAAGAGCACAAATGACGATGGTTGAAATGCGTGTGTCGCGGCTACATTAAAATACAGTCCTGTAACTACGTGAAAGGAACGGGGTTGGAAACCATTGTAAGCCAGTATGCTATCATACCTCACGAAATCGCCATAATACGATTGAAAAAAAAAAACAGAACGGATGGGATTTGAAACCATGGCTAGAGTTTCAAGGTTCAAGGTATAATCCCATGTTGATGAGCGAGACGTATGTGCAACACCTGGGTGCTTTGACTGACGAAACGTTTCGCCTTCACCAGAGGTTTCTTCAGTCGTGGACCGGCGAATGTGAAACTTGAGAGAGTAGAAGCAGTAGTTTTGACATGATCAGTCCCTCAACCTTAAAACTAATCGGCTGGGTAGTTAGTTACTTTGCTAGATTGAAAACCTGTCTACTGGTTGGTTACTTCGCTGCTAGATTTAAAACCTGTCCACTGGATGGTAAGTTGGCTTGCTAGATTTCAAACCTATCGACTGCACGAGGGTTGCACTTCACTAGTATTCTACTTGTACTTTTCACTTATACTCTAAAATACTCGAATCCTTAAAAGTGGGTTATAAACTCTCGGTATATCCGTACTAAAAGATATGCATCTAGGCTTCTATATATACGGCGTATATATACGGTGTATATATATATATATGCACTTAAAGTTGTATATCTTCTCTTGAGATATTAAAAGTAGATAAAGTAAGATAATAGGATTGATGAAGTAAGATATAAGGATTAATGATGTAAGATATAATGACTGATGAAGTAAGATATAATGACTGATAGTGTAAGATATAATGACTGATGAAGTAAGATATAATGACTGATAGTGTAAGATATAATGACTGATAGTGTAAGATATAATGACTGATGGTGTAAGATATAATGACTGATGAAGTAAGATATAATGACTGATAGTGTAAGATATAATGACTGATGAAGTAAGATATAATGACTGATAGTGTAAGATATAATGACTGACGAAGTAAGATATAATGACTGATGGTGTAAGATATAATGACTGATGGTGTAAGATATAATGACTGATGAAGTAAGATATAATGACTGATGGTGTAAGATATAATGACTGACGAAGTAAGATATAATGACTGATGGTGTAAGATATAATGACTGATGGTGTAAGATATAATGACTGATGGTGTAAGATATAATGACTGATAGTGTAAGATATAATGACTGATGAAGTAAGATATAATGACTGACGAAGTAAGATATAAGGATTGATGAAATAAGATATAAGGATTGATAATGTAAGATATAAGAGTTGCTGAACCAAGATGGGTTGATGGATTAAAATATAAGGGCTGGAGTCACGGAATAAACAGTGTTATTACAATATAATGAAGGGGGGGGGAGCTGGAGGGAGGGGGGTGAAAAGGAGGGGGAATGCAGAAGGATAAAAATGAGGAAATGAAAAGGGATAATGAGAGGGGAAAGATGAGAGGGCTGGGGTGTCTGAACACTGCGTTCAATAATGACGTTATTTCCTTGTTGTGTTCTGTTGTGTAATTACCTATAAATTGTTTAGTTAAACTCTTCAGTTATAATTATATTTGTTGTTATTACATAATTTTATCTCATGTTGCATTATTAATGATGGGATGGTAATTACTGTTAGTTTTAATGACATATAATTTAATTAGTCTCTTTCTCTCTCTCTTTGTCTCTCTCTCTCTCTCTCTCTCTCTCTCTCTCTCTCTCTCTCTCTCTCTCTCTCTCTCTCTCTCTCTCTATCTATCTATCTATTTATCTATCTATCTATCTATCTATTTCTCTCTCTCTCTCAAACATGGCTAGGTAGGTGATAAAAATATTCCGGTGTGATTTACACCACCGTCCAATTTCCATTTGCATTATATTTACTCTGAGGACGACTCTATCCTGTGTGTACTCACCTAGTTGAGGTTGCAGGGGTCGAGTCCGAGCTCCTGGCCCCGCCTCTTCTCTGGTCACTACTGGGTCACTCTCTCTGTGCCGTGAGCTTTATCATACCTCTGCTTAAAGCTATGTATGGATCCTGCCTCCACTACATCGCTTCCCAAACTATTCCACTTACTGACTACTCTGTGGCTGAAGAAATACTTCCTAACATCCCTGTGATTCATCTGTGTCTTCAACTTCCAACTGTGTCCCCTTGTTACTGTGTCCAGTCTCTGGAACATCCTGTCTTTGT
>NW_026469947.1:50000-65000 GCF_026875155.1 Cherax quadricarinatus | reverse complement strand
CCGCACCAGCTAGACCGTCTGAGCCACACAAAGGTAGTGTTGGTCTTATCTACAAAGGTATTGCCAATTCATTCAGCCTGGCTGCTTCCTCTCTATCTACGTGCCTAAGCATCTCACGCTTCAAGGAACCTTTGGAATTTCGTCAGAATTATCTGGTAATACTGTGTTGGTAGCGGTGATTAGGGTGGTGGTGGTGGTAGTGGTGGTGGTAGTGGTGGTGGTAGTGGTGGTGGTAGTGGTGGTGGTAGTGGTGGTGGTGATGCTAGTGGTGGTGGTATTGTTAGTGATGGTGACAAAGGAAATGTTATCTAAAGAGTCGTCAGAGTGGTACTGGTGTGTGTGTGTGTGTACTCACCTAGTTGTGGTTGCAGGTGTCGAGTCACAGCTTCTGGCTGTGGCATGGACAAATAAATGGTGGAGTATAAAAGGCCGACAAAAACATCGTTGGGTAAAGAGAATTGACTCTGAGAAAATGCAACTGGATACAGATGCAAACTTTTCCCTTTACTCTCACTCAAATTCTGCTGGATTTGACGGCGTTGTGGTGGCTTTGTGGGGGTGCAGAGGTGGCATTAATGGCTTTGATAGCGTTCTTGCGGCGTCTTCGTGGCGTTGAGGGAGTTGAGTCGGCGTTGATGGAGTTTCAGTTGTTAAATTCTGTCTACAAGTTGACACAGCGTTTGGGAACACAAGACAGGCGAGGAGACACAGATGGTGGACAGACGTGAGAGGATCTGAGACCAGAGAACCTCCTCTTATATATTCTAATTCGTCGGTAGAAAGCATACTCGTATGCACCAAAATGTGTGTATTACTCCGTGTATATTCATCGAGAGGGGTGTGTATATACACAGAGATGTTTGAATCTCTCTGTGTACGTCTAGGAGAGTGTGGCACTCCTAGATGTTCGAAGAGGTGCTTAACTCTCTCCTAGACGTACCAAGAGGTGTTTATCTCCCTCCTAGACGTATGAAGAGGTGTTCATCTGTCTCCTAGACGTACCAAGAGGTGTTTATCTCTCTCCTAGACGTACCAAGAGGCGTTTATCTCCCTCCTAGACGTACCAAGAGGTGTTTATCTCTCAGTGTATATGCACTGAGAAGTTACTATCTGTCAGTATACATGCACAAAAAGAGGAGTGCATCTCTCAGTGTTTTACACCGACAAATATACAACTTTCAGCGTATGGTATACACTGAGAGTTCTATTTGATCCCGTTTAAAAGATGAAAGCCACCCTTACTGGTGGTGAAGAGGTGGCATGCAGCCTTAATGACTCTCGTGTAGCAGACAGGCTTTCAACCCAACGCACCAACCAGCCAGTGTCACAGTCATGAGTGGAAGATTCTTGCGAAACCATATCTAAAAAAAGAGGATAATAAAAAGGAAAATAGAGAGAAGAGCGAGGAGGAGAGATGTGTCTAAACTTACTTATTCTCTTGAGTATATTTATTTGTCGTGAGTGAGAAATGTACTCGATTTCACAGCATCTGGGAAGCAAGCAACAAATAGAAAGAAGGAAGGTGGCTAAGGTTATTATTATTATTATTATTATTATTATTATTATTATTATTATTATTATTATTATTATTATTATTATTATTATTATTATTATTGTTATTATTATTATTATTATTATTGTTTATTATTATTATTATTATTATTATTATTATTATTATTATTATTATTATTATTATTATTATTATTATTATTATTATTATTATTATTATATTAATGCAATGAAACAGTAATATTTATTTACTTTAGTGTGTGTGTGTGTGTGTGTGTGTGTGTGAGTGTGTGTGTGTGTGTGTGCACTCACCTATTTGTGGTTGCAGGGGTCGAGTCATAGCTCCTGACCCCGCCTCTTCGCCGATCTCTATTGGAGCGTGTGTGTGTGTGTGTGTGTGTGTGTGTGTGTGTGTGTGTGGGTGGGTGGGTGTGTGTCATGCAGACCTACGAACACGTACTGGAAGAATAATATATATATATATATATATATATTATATATATATATATATATATATATATATTTGGAAAAGGCGTATGACAGGGTGGATAGGGGGGCAATGTGGCAGATGTTGCAAGTGTATGGTGTAGGAGGTAGGTTACTGAAAGCAGTGAAGAGTTTTTACGAGGATAGTGAGGCTCAAGTTAGAGTATGTAGGAAAGAGGGAAATTTTTTCCCAGTAAAAGTAGGCCTTAGACAAGGATGTGTGATGTCACCGTGGTTGTTTAATATATTTATAGATGGGGTTGTAAGAGAAGTAAATGCGAGGGTCTTGGCAAGAGGCGTGGAGTTAAAAGATAAAGAATCACACACAAAATGGGAGTTGTCACAGCTGCTCTTTGCTGATGACACTGTGCTCTTGGGAGATTCTGAAGAGAAGTTGCAGAGATTGGTGGATGAATTTGGTAGGGTGTGCAAAAGAAGAAAATTAAAGGTGAATACAGGAAAGAGTAAGGTTATGAGGATAACAAAAAGATTAGGTGATGAAAGATTGAATATCAGATTGGAGGGAGAGAGTATGGAGGAGGTGAACGTATTCAGATATTTGGGAGTGGACGTGTCAGCGGATGGGTCTATGAAAGATGAGGTGAATCATAGAATTGATGAGGGAAAAAGAGTGAGTGGTGCACTTAGGAGTCTGTGGAGACAAAGAACTTTGTCCTTGGAGGCAAAGAGGGGAATGTATGAGAGTATAGTTTTACCAACGCTCTTATATGGGTGTGAAGCGTGGGTGATGAATGTTGCAGCGAGGAGAAGGCTGGAGGCAGTGGAGATGTCATGTCTGAGGGCAATGTGTGGTGTGAATATAATGCAGAGAATTCGTAGTTTGGAAGTTAGGAGGAGGTGCGGGATTACCAAAACTGTTGTCCAGAGGGCTGAGGAAGGGTTGTTGAGGTGGTTCGGACATGTAGAGAGAATGGAGCGAAACAGAATGACTTCAAGAGTGTATCAGTCTGTAGTGGAAGGAAGGCGGGGTAGGGGTCGGCCTAGGAAGGGTTGGAGGGAGGGGGTAAAGGAGGTTTTGTGTGCGAGGGGCTTGGACTTCCAGCAGGCATGCGTGAGCGTGTTTGATAGGAGTGAATGGAGACAAATGGTTTTTAATACTTGACGTGCTGTTGGAGTGTGAGCAAAGTAACATTTATGAAGGGATTCAGGGAAACCGGCAGGCCGGACTTGAGTCCTGGAGATGGGAAGTACAGTGCCTGCACTCTGAAGGAGGGGTGTTAATGTTGCAGTTTAAAAACTGTAGTGTAAAGCACCCTTCTGGCAAGACAGTGATGGAGTGAATGATGGTGAAAGTTTTTCTTTTTCGGGCCACCCTGCCTTGGTGGGAATCGGCCGGTGTGATAATAAAAAAAAAAAAAAAATATATATATATATATATATATATATATATATATATATATATATATATATATATATATATATATATTATATATATTATCACACACAAAGTGGGAGTTGTCACAGCTGCTCTTTGCTGATGACACTGTGCTCTTGGGAGATTCTGAAGAGAAGTTGCAGAGATTGGTGGATGAATTTGGTAGGGTGTGCAAAAGAAGAAAATTAAAGGTGAATACAGGAAAGAGTAAGGTTATGAGGATAACAAAAAGATTAGGTGATGAAAGATTGAATATCAGATTGGAGGGAGAGAGTATGGAGGAGGTGAACGTATTCAGATATTTGGGAGTGGACGTGTCAGCGGATGGGTCTATGAAAGATGAGGTGAATCATAGAATTGATGAGGGAGAAAAGAGTGAGTGGTGCACTTAGGAGTCTGTGGAGACAAAGAACTTTGTCCTTGGAGGCAAAGAGGGGAATGTATGAGAGTATAGTTTTACCAACGCTCTTATATGGGTGTGAAGCATGGGTGATGAATGTTGCAGCGAGGAGAAGGCTGGAGGCAGTGGAGATGTCATGTCTGAGGGCAATGTGTGGTGTGAATATAATGCAGAGAATTCGTAGTTTGGAAGTTAGGAGGAGGTGCGGGATTACCAAAACTGTTGTCCAGAGGGCTGAGGAAGGGTTGTTGAGGTGGTTCGGACATGTAGAGAGAATGGAGCGAAACAGAATGACTTCAAGAGTGTATCAGTCTGTAGTGGAAGGAAGGCGGGGTAGGGGTCGGCCTAGGAAGGGTTGGAGGGAGGGGGTTAAAGGAGGTTTTTGTGTGCGAGGGGCTTGGACTTCCAGCAGGCATGCGTGAGCGTGTTTGATAGGAGTGAATGGAGACAAATGGTTTTTAATACTTGACGTGCTGTTGGAGTGTGAGCAAAGTAACATTTATGAAGGGATTCAGGGAAACCGGCAGGCCGGACTTGAGTCCTGGAGATGGGAAGTACAGTGCCTGCACTCTGAAGGAGGGGTGTTAATGTTGCAGTTTAAAAACTGTAGTGTAAAGCACCCTTCTGGCAAGACAGTGATGGAGTGAATGATGGTGAAAGTCTTTCTTTTTCGGGCCACCCTGCCTTGGTGGGAATCGGCCGGTGTGATAATAAAAAAAAAAAATATATATATATATATATATATATATATATATATATATATATATATATATATATATATATATATATTATATATATATATATATATATATATATATATATATATATATATATATATATATATATATATATATATGCAAGGAATTCGCAAGAGCAGACGAAATATACACAAACACTGATCTCTGGCCGAAGGAAACTCGAACCTACGAACCTTGGAACAAGGTACGCAGTGCTATACCATTGTATTGTTAAAATCTCTAGTAAGGCTGATGCATGCAGGGGATGAGATGAAAAACTGTAAGCCTTCTCCCTGAAAGCTGGCTGCCTTGGATCAAAGCCTAGCGCAAGCTGGACGCCAAGGTATTAGTCCAGTGTGGTGAGAATGGTATAGTACTGCGTACCTTGTTCCAAGGTTCGTAGGTTCGAGTCTCCTTCGGCCAGAGATCAGTGTTTGTATATATATATATATATATATATATATATATATATATATATATATATATATATATATATATATATATATATATATATATATATTATATATATATATATATATATATATATATATATATATATATATATATACTACATAACGAGTCTCTTTCCATTTACATTGCACTTCAGTATCTCCCATCAGAGACCTCGGTTGTAAAACTCTCCTCACAATATCGTCCTCCCGGCAAATTGAAACCAGACCCTGTTCTTCTTTTATGGTTTCTAATTCAATAATTCCCCCGGTTAATAGAATCACTGGCCAGGATGGCAGCCGGGTTAATTTGATACTGCTTCTAAGTTAATGCTCTTGTTGATCATGTTAACCATTTAATTAGCTGGCAATGTGATTAACATTTTTCCATAAGCATTTCTGTCTATGCCACTCTTTCTTTCTGGTTACTATTGCCATTTACGACATGGATTTTGGACATGTGGGGCTAGGATGACGATGGACACGTGCCTAGAGGAGGACATGGCGCTGGCTAGGCACGTCGAAATGAAAAGATGGCTGCCGTCTGATTGTAAACACAGTGTTAGAAATACAGACATACATCTGTTTTAATCACTCCTGGGACATACCCAGGAAATGGGTATGTCCCATTTAAGAAATGGGGCCTTTGGACACACGGACGAGAGGCCCCACGTGATATACAACCATTTCGTAATGAATGACAAACACTGCAGCCGTTTACACACATACACACACTAGTAGGGGTTCCACAGGGGTCAGTCCTAGGACCGGTACCGTTCCTGGTATTTGTGAAAGACATGACAGAAGGAATAGACCCCGATGTGTCTCTGTTTGCAAATGATGTGAAGTTGATAAGAAGAATTCAATCGGACGAGGACCAGGCAGAACTACAAAGGGATCTGGACATGCTGTAGGCCTGGTCCAGCAACTGGCTTCTGGAGTTCAACCCCACCAATTGCAAAGTCATGAAGATTGGGCAAGGGCAAAGAAGACATCAGACGGAGTACAGTCTAGGGGACCAGAGACTACAAACTTCATTATTATTATCATAATTATTGTTATTATTCAAGATTAATAATAATATTAATAATAACAAAAATAATAATAACAGCAATAATAATAATAATAATAATAATAATAAATAATAATAATAATAATAATAATAATAATAATAATAATAATAATAATAATAGCATATTTCGTCTAAGAAAGAAACAGTTCTGGCGTCCGGGAATCAAGTCGCGCTGTTGGGAATTGGAATTTCACAGCCATAAATCATAAGTGGGAATGGGAATGCATTCCAAACGTCAATAAAAACGATGCAGGCGAGATCTGGAATGGTATGGAGGTGGTGAGAGAGAGAGAGAGAGAGAGAGAGAGAGAGAGAGAGAGAGAGAGAGAGAGAGAGAGAGAGAGAGAGAGAGAGAGAGAGAGAGAGAGAGAGAGAGAGAGAATATATTTCAAATTAGCTGGTGCACGTTACAGCTCTTAGTTGTAAATAAAGTTAGGAACCCTAACATAACTTTGCCAAATACTATGTAAAAAAAAGGAGAGAGAGAGAGAGAGAGAGAGAGAGAGAGAGAGAGAGAGAGAGAGAGAGAGAGAGAGAGAGAGAGAGAGAGAGAGAGAGAGAGAGAGACCACAAGACCACAGACCTACATCCCTGCAGCTGCCTCAGTACCCTACCTCTCTCAAGGGCAGGCACCTTACATTCCCTACACACCCACCACCTCAAGCTGACCACTTCATCATGAGGAGCCAGTCTATCAGCATCCTGTCTGCCAACATTAGAGGTTTCATCACTAATGTTGGAGAGCTCACACATAGTTTTGTGAACACTCGACGTCCCGACATGATAGCTGTTGTTGAAACATTTTTGGATGACAGGACTCCAGAAAATTTTGCAAGAATTGCTGGCTACACCTCATGGATGAGAAGAGACAGGCAAGGGCAAGGAGGAGGTGTTGCTGTGTGCTTCTCTAAAAGTGTTCATGCCCAGCACATTGATGTTGCAACCCCTACACATCTTGAAATGATGTTCTTCAAGCTCTGTATAAACACTAGTACCTCTGTACTAGCATGTGCAATGTACAGACCTCAGTGGCAACATGCAGACCCCATCAACTTCCTAATGGAAAATATTGACTCCCTTCTGCTACAACACAACTGTCAACATATTATAATTGTTGGTGACCTCAACCAGCACCTTATACAGAGGGACTTTGATGACCTTCTTGCAGTGTTTGACATGAGAAACTTTGTTGATTTCCCTACTCATATCTCTGGCTCCTCCCTTGACCTAGTAGTGAGTGATCTGGCAGAAGGCATAGTCACTTGTCAACCCCTCGGCTACGTTGGATCGTCTGACCACAAGGCTGTTTTTACGACACTTAAGATCCCAACAGAACGAGGTGAGGAGTCCACACGCACAACCTGGCTATGGGAAAGAGGTAATTGGCCAGCCCTTTGCTCTGAGCTCGCCACCACCGATTGGAATGCTCTTCTCCAAGGGGATGTTGACAACCAAGTGAAAGCCTTCACTGGACACATCCTTAATCTACAACAAGAACACATTCCTCACCGGCAATATGTGACGAAGCCTACAGATCAGCCTTGGTTTGGCTTTCGTTGTAGAGAGGCTGCTACTGCTAAGTAGGTATAAGAGACATCCTACCACCTATAACAGGAACTTGCACAGGCAAGCCTGTAGGCATATGGGTGATGTTCAAAATTGGGCCATTGCTAAATGGGAGGTGGACACTAAAAGAAAGCTTGCATCAGACTGTGGGCCCAGACAAGTTGAGCCCAAGATTGTTGAGAAGATGTGCAGACCAGCTAGCAGCACCTCTAACTCGCATCTTTCAGCACTGCCTAGTACAGTGTAAATGGCCCTCTCCATGGAAAGAGGCAAATGTAGTCCCTGTTCACAAAAAGAAGAGCAAAGCAGAAATCAGCAACTACAGACCAGTGTCACTCCTGTCAATCACTGGTAAGATCCTTGAGACAATAATCTCCAGACAAATGACAGAGTTTTTTGACTACCACTCACTACTTTGTGATCGTCAATATGGCTTCAGGAAAGGTTACTCTGCTGCTGATCTGTTGTTAAACCTCTCCACTAAGTGGCACCAGTCACTGGATGAATCCAAAGTCAGCTGTGTGGTAGCACTGGACATTGCTGGCGCTTTCGACCGGGTGTGGCACCAGGGCCTCTTAGCAAAACTTCAAGCACTGGGAATTGCAGGCTCTACGCTATGTCTCCTCAGTGATTACCTTCATGGTAGATCTCTAAGTGTAGTTCTCAATGGAACGGAATCAGCAAGACATCCTATTGGGGCAAGTGTTCCACAAGGAAGCGTGCTGGGTCCATTGTTATGGAATGTCTACTTCAACGACCTTCTTCATCTCATCCCAGAATCACATGCATATGCAGACGACTGTACACTGACATTCACTTATCCAAGAGAAGAAATGCCAGCTGCTCTAAGCTACATCAATCACCAGCTGAGAGCTGTATCAGCTTGGGGAAATAGATGGCAAGTAACATTTGCACCTGAGAAAACGCAAATGATGATCGTCTCTAGGCACCATGATGGTAATGCTGGGGCAGTAGTAAGGATGAATGGGAGAGTGTTGGCACCTGGAGAAGAAGTTGATATCCTTGGGGTGAAATTTGACTCCAAACTAACCATGAAGAACCATGTTGTAAATCTTGCAAACAAGGCAGCCAGGAAGCTTACAGCACTTCGCCGTATCTCGCATCTGCTTGACAGTAGGGGCTGCAAGATCCTGTACGAGGCACAAGTACGCTCACACCTTGAGTATGCTCCACTTTCTTGGTTTGCCTGCCCCCCCCCCGTCTCATCTGCGACTGCTTGACAGAGTAGAGAACAGAGCAAGACGTCTCATCTCTCGCCTGGACCCATCCTGGATAGATCTGTCATTTCAGCAGAGCCTTCAACATAGGAGGGATGTGGGTGGCCTTACTGTTATGTACAAGGCCAATATTGTCAAAATACCACACTTGGATCCACTTCGAGGACAGCGTGAAACAAGCTTTTATGCCACAAGACGGGCAGAAAGCAGCAACTTCACTCTGGCTGTACCCTTCTCCAGAACATCACTCCATCTGAGATCATACATACCCAGGATGACTCGAGTATGGAACACATTTGTACAGCATAATGATGTCAACGAGATAAAGTCAGTTGATCAAATGAAAATGCTGGCCCACAGATGGCTCCAACTTCATCCTGTTCTCTACTTGTATGTCTCATAACAATAAAAATGCTTTCAAATGAGCTGATGTAGGTAACAGCTCTTAGCTTGCCAATAAAGTTAGGAATCCTTAACCTGTAAATAGCTTGTCAATAAAGCTAGGGATCCTTAACCTAGTCAAACCTTGTGTAAAAAAAAAAAAAAAAAAAAAAAGAGAGAGAGAGAGAGAGAGAGAGAGAGAGAGAGAGAGAGAGAGAGAGAGAGAGAGAGAGAGAGAGAGAGAGAGACAGACAGACAGACAGACAGACAGACAGACAGACAGACAGCAGGAGGGAGAGGAGCAAATAGAGAGTAAAGTCTCGTAGTAAAATACTTGCTTTAATAAGACATTCATCTCGGCTTTACTGAGAATATTTTTCAGATGCCTAAAAGATAAATTATATTACTGTATTTTTTTCAATCTCTTTATTTTAAGCGAATGATTTTTGTGGTGTTTAGGTTGGTGGAATTGTAAGGATGATTTATGTCTGTGTGGAAGATGTTTTGTGTGGGTAGCGTTGGATGTTAGAATTAAAAAGATGATTTGTATGGGTGGGAGGAGGGAACTGTAAGGAAAGATGAGGATTTGTGTGAATGGGTGATGATGGGTGGAATTACAAGATAATGATGGGAAGTTAACTTCAGGTCTGCCTCTGACCCAAGAAATTTTGACTTCTGAATCTTTAAGTCACTAAGATTCAACTCTTTCCTTCTTTAAGGAGAGCACTTTCCCTTAAGTCACATGATCCCCTTAACGCCTAGAAAACCCTTAAAATAACTGGACTCTCCTTTAGCATCAAGAATATTCCATTAAATAAATTTGTCTACCACTTAACACCTAGATATTCCCTTAAATGCATTATTCTTCCCCTTAGCACCTAGATATTCCCTTAAATGCATTATTCTTCCCCTTAGCACCTAGATATTCCCTTAAATGCATTATTCTTCCCCTTAGCACCTAGATATTCCCTTAAATGCATTATTCTTCCCCTTAGCACCTAGATATTCCCTTAAATGCATTATTCTTCCCCTTAGCACCTAGATATTCCCTTAAGTGCTTTCGTCTACCCCTTAACACCTAGATAATCCCCTTAAATGCATTTGTATTCCCATTAGCACCTAGATAATCCCTTAAATGCATCTGTCTACCCCTTAAATGCAGTTGTATTTCCCTTAGCACCTAGATAATCCCTTAAATGCATTTGTCTACCCCTTAAATACATTTGTATTCCCCTTAACACCTAGATAATCTCCTTAAATGCATTTGTATTCCGCTTAGCACCTAGATAATTCCTTAAATGCATTTGTCTACCCCTTAAATACATTTGTACTCCCTTTAGCACCCAGATAACCCCCTAATATGCATTTCTCTGTCCTTTTAGCAGCTGTGTATCCAACAAGGCTCAGGGGAGGCAGGTTTAGGGCTGGTTTGTGGGTTTTATTGTGGTGTTGGATCCCGTATTTAGCGGTTTATTGCGTGGCTGATGTGTCTCTTGTACCCGGGGTGAGAGAGAGAGATAGAGATAAAAAGAGAGAGATAGATAGACAGAGAGAGAGAGTGAATGATTAGTGTGAGAGATTACGTGTGTGAATTAACCTACTTCTTTACTTACCAATGCACAGTTGCAGTGGTTTAATGTGTGTGTGTGTGTGTGTGTGTGTGTGTGTGTGTGTGTGTGTGTGTGTGTGTGTGTGTGTGTGTGTGTGTGTGTGTGTGTGTGTGTGTGTGTGTGTGTTAGTTACCATTTGGTCCTAGGCACATGTCGATTAGACACTAGGCCTGTTGTATGTGCATGCGTGTGTGTGTGTGTGTGTGTGTGTGTGTGTGTGTGTGTGTGTGTGTGTGTGTGTGTGTGTGTGTGTGTGTGTGTGTGTGTGTGTGTGTGTGTGTGTGTGTGTGTGTACTCACCTAATTGTACTCACCTAATTGTGGTTGCAGGGGTCGATACTCAGCTCCTGGCCCCACCTCTTCACTGATCGCTACTGGATCCTCTCTCTCTCTGCTTCCTGAGCTTTGTCATACCTCTTCTTAAAACTATGTATGGTTCCTGCCTCCACTACTTCACTTGCTAGGCTATTCCACTTGCTGACAACTCTATGACTGAAGAAATACTTCCTAACGTCCCTGTGACTCGTCTGAGTCTTCAGCTTCCAGTTGTGACCCCTTGTCCCTGTGTCCCCTCTCTGGAACATCCTATCTCTGTCCACCTTGTGTGTGTGTGTGTATGTGTGTATATGTGTGTGTGTGTATATGTGTGTACTCACCTAGTTGTACTCACCTAGTTGAGGTTGCAGGGGTCGAGTCCATGCTCCCGGCCCCGCCCCTTCACTGGTCGCCACTAGGTCACTCTCCCTGAACCATGAGCTCCATCGTACCTCTGCTTAAAGCCATGTATGGATCCTGCCTCCACTACACCGCTCCCCAAACTACTCCACTTCCCGACTACTCTGTGGCTGAAGAAATACTTCCCAACATCCCCCTGATTCATCTGTGTCTTCAGCTTCCAACTGCGTCCCCGTGTTGCTGTGTCCAGTCTCTGGAACATCCTGTCTCTGTCCACCTTGTCAATTCCTCTCAGTATTTTGTAAGTCGTTATCATGTCCCCCCTATCTCTCCTGTCCTCCAGTGTCGTCAGGTTGATTTCCCTTAACCTCTCCTCATAGGACATACCTCCCAACTCCGGGACCAGTCCCGTTGCAAACCCCTGCACTCTCTCTAGTGTGTGTGTGTGTGTGTGTGTGTGAGTATAAAGCTGCAATATTAGGCAGTGTATAGTTATGGGCTGAAGGAACTTTCATAAAATGGAAGGGCGGCTGAAGTATGCTCAGTTAGGTTTATGAGACTATTATATTATTGTAACCACAAACGAGTGGTAATGATCAATAACAACACTGCGTTAGCCAGGACAGTACAACATGGGTTCGAATCCTTGGCTAGCAGTGTTGTTATGGATATATTAGAAAACGAAACGTTTTCTTATAATTACGCCCTAGTGTTTGCCCACGTGTCTTTTTAACCCTATCGGTGTATATACAATGAGTTATACACATTTCGGTACAAATGCACATCTCTGTGTATACTCCACCCTCCACTACATTAATCGTGGTACTGTACTTGTAGCAGCGAGTTACGAGATATATGGTGTGGGATGGAGCACACTTCAAGGCTTCCTGCGTCAGTGTTTTGGTCAGGTTCCACTGCGTACGTTATAAATATATACATGGCTGTCTGCCTCATGAAGTATTTATAATACAGACAGTGGCACCTCAGATTGTGGGTTCGAATCCCGCCTGCAGAGTTGGGTGCGTACGTACGCTTACACACACACACACACACACACACACACACACACTCGACCCCTGCAACCTCAACTAGGCGAGTACACACACACGTCAAGAAATTAGAGAAAGTGCAAAGGTTTGCAACAAGGCTGGTTCCAGAGCTAAGGGGAATGTCTTATGAATTAAGGGAAATCGGTCTCACGACACTGGAGGACAGGAAGGTCAGTGGAGACATGATAACAACATACAAAATACCGCGTGGAATAGACAAGGTGGACAGAGGCAGGATGTTCCAGAGACGGGACACAGAAACAAGGGGTCACAATTGGAAGCTGAAGACTTAGATGAGCCAAAGGGATGCTAGGAAGTATTTCAGCCACAAAGTTGTCAGGAAGTGGAACAGTCTGGCAAGCAACGTAGTGGAGGCAGAAGCCATACACAGCTTTAAGACGAGGTACGACAAAGCTCATGGAGCAGGGAGAGGGAGGACCCAGCAGCGGTCAGTGAAGAGCGGGGCCAGGAGCTGAGTCTCGACCCCTGCAACCACAATTACGTGAGTATACAGTTGGAAGTAAGGAGTCACAATTGGAAGTTGAAGACTCAGATGAATCACAGGGATGTTAGGAAGTATTTCTTCAGTCACAGAGTAGTCAGGAAGTGGAATAGTCTGGGAAGTGATGTAGTGGAGGCAGGATCCATACACAGCTTTAAGAATAGGTATGATAAAGCTCATGGAGCAGGAAAAGTGACCTAACAGCAGTCAGTGACTCGACCCATGCAACCAAACTAGGGGAGTACAACTAGGCGAGTACACACACACACACACACAAAATTATAAAACATGACCTGTACTTGTGCAACAAACACATACATACTCAGCCCGACCTGAAGCCAGGTTTCCCTAATGACCCCACTGTCAACCAGCCTGTTGGTGCCAGAGGCACTGCGATGATTTCGCACTTGTATTGTTTTCTCCGGCTGGAAATCCGTGCTGGTCATAATTCTTAGATACTTTACACTAACCAGTGTTATATAGCTTATTACTTTTAATTTCCCAGGTTAAAAACCATAAGGTCTACCTGGAGGTTATTCCGGGGATCAACGCCCCCGCGGCCCGGTCTACGACCAGGCCTCCGGGTGGATCAGGGCCTGATCAACCAGGCTGTTACTGCTGGCTGCACGCAGTCCAACGTACGAACCACAGCCCGGCTGATCTGGCACTGACTTTACGTATCTGTCCAGCTCCCTCTTGAAGGCAGCCAGGGGCTTATTGGCAATTCCCCCTTATGCTTGGTGGGAGGCTGTTGAACAGTCTTGGGCCCCGGACACTTATGGTGTTTCTCTTAGTGCACCAGTGGCGCCCCTACTTTTAATTGGGGGCATTTTGCATCGCCTGCCCAGTCTTTTTTCTTTCGTAGGGAGTGATTTTCTGTGTGCAGATTCGGAACCATTCCTTCCAGGATTTTCCAAGTGTAGATTATGATATATCTGTGTGTGTGTGTGTGTGTGTGTGTGTGTGTGTGTGTGTGTGTGCACGCGTGCGTGCGTGCGCCCCCACTTCTAAGTATTCATACTGCTAATAAATACCAGTAATTCTAAAACTTAGTGTGTCTGTGTGTGTGTGTCTGTGTGTGTGTGTGTGTGTCTGTGTGTGTGTGTCTGTGTGTGTGTGTCTGTGTGTGTGTGTCTGTGTGTGTGTGTGCGCTCGGTTGCGTGCCCCCCACTTTTTTGTATTCATATGCTAATAAATACCATAATTCAAAAAACTTACCAACAGTAATTCTAACACTTAAAAATTTACTTATAAAATGTTGAAAGAAAACTGGTTGTAAAATTTAGCTTTCTCATCTTAAAAAAAAAAGTGTTGCGTTCTCTCTCTTAGACCGTTTACCCCCTCACATTTTCCGTAAACCCTATTTTTCAATTATCTACGCTATTTCTCTGAATTTTTTTGGTTTATGTTGGGGGGTGGTGACCATATCTAACAGGGGTGCAAAAACCAGAATCGACATCAACCTAGTGGTGAGAATACTTGCGCTGGCACGGGCGATGACAAGTACCCAGATGCTATGTGTAGCCGTCGTACATAGGCCTTGTATCACTATTTTGAAAATCCTTCCCCCCATGAGTTTATAACCTAATTAGCTATACACCCCGCGTTCCTCAAGTGATTTCACTTTTCACTTATGATAGAAAAACCTTCACATTGGGTGGGTTTTCACTTTGTATTTTAAAATGGCACAAAACTGTTGTGCCCTGCTTCAAAAAGGCCTACTCTTGCCACCCTTCCTATATTTTTTTTTTTTATTTATTTTTAATTTGAACTGATACATAGAAGTACAAGGAAATACAGTGGTTAAGGTTAAAAGCCAAAACCCCTTTTTATGAGAGCATTATGGGTAGGCTTTAAAATTAACTTAAGATTAACTAAGAGTGATTTTCAGTGGGGGAAACATTTTAAAAAAGTAAAAATTTTAAGCACAA